>JXCR01074079.1:20055-34691 GCA_002079205.1 Phalaenopsis hybrid cultivar | reverse complement strand
AAGTCTAAAGACCAGGTTAATGAAAATTTCAAAATTTTCAAAAAGATTTGATTAAAATTTAAAAAATTTGCGTAGTATGACGCAATTTGGTCCAATTTGTAAAATTAAAATGTTTTAGGACCCAGTGCGGGACCCACTTTACACAACGCCCAGGTGGAACTATTCCACCTACACATTTATTGGGGGTCCGACCCCATATAAAGATCAAAATGTCCTTAATGGCCTTCTGAATCACTCTGTTCAAAGATGGTTGAAAAGATGATCCTGAAGTTCAAAAGAGTTGACCGTACTTTCCCAAGAAAAAAATGGGTAAAGTATGTCAACGGAAGAAAGGTAATCTTGATGGAGGGACATGAATACATTACCGATGTATGAAGATATTTTTTCTTGATTTAAATGGAGAGAGAAAATTGTGCCCAGCGGAGTCGCCAGAAGCTGCCGACACTATTTTTGGTGTGGGGTTTGCCTGTAAGAAGATGTCGGTCATCGGCATTGAAGTCTTGTTGCACGCTTCGGAAGGACGTTTTTTTTAAAAATTTTTGTTTTGAAAAAAATGAAGTCAAACTGACCCCAAAATTTTCATAGTTTAGATGAAAGAGCACTTTACCTCAAATTTTGTATCTATCCCGAAGAATGAGCACAAGAGTTGAGGGTGAGGCTTGATCAAATAAACTAACAAAATTTATGACATCCGTTTGGTCTGCGAAACCAATGTATTGGCCGGCAAGTTCACTTGATTAATATAAGGAATTAAATAGGGTTTATATTATGCTGGGTTTGGGAAAAGCTTCCTATAAGGGCAAGCCCCTATAGTTAATTACATCACAGATAACTGAAATTACCTATGAATACTCTCCATAAAAGTCAAGAAAAATTACCTTCTAGGAGTTTGAATGGTAAGGACATTTCAAAGATATCGGACTAAGAAGTGTGAAGGGGGATTGGTTTAATTTGGAACATTTTGTTTTGGAGTCCAAAGGAGGAAACACTAGAGGATGTCACGGATCCGATGGAGAACTTCTTTTATTTTGGAGTTCAAAGGAGGAAATACTAGAGGATGTCACAGATCCGAAGGAGAACTTCGGTTTGTTTTGGAGTCCAAAGGAGGAAACACTAGAGGATGTCACGGATCCAAAGGAGAACTTCGGTTACTTCCCAAGATATCTTATTAGTTGGNGGGATTGGTTCAAATTTGGAATATTTTATTTTGGATTCCAAAGGAGGAAACACTAGAGGATGTCACGAATCCAAAGGAGAATTTCGGTGACTTCCCAAGCTATCCTATTATTTGGCTTCAATTTAGGAGAAATCATTTAGATGTTTCATCCTGCAATTTTTATTAGGATTTACATTTGTGTGAAGCAATCGACACAAATAACCTTGAAGATGTGAGGATTTAAGTCGTGACAAATGACTACCTTAGAATCCTAAGGCGAGTTTAGGACTTATATTATACAATATGGTTGTACAAAGACCTAAAAATATGTTTGAGANTGGGGTTAGTTATATGGCCAAAGTATTGTAGTTTTAGCGTAAACACTAAAGCTAACAAAGGGAAGTCTAAAGTCCAGGTTAATAAAAATTTCAAAATTTTCAAAATTTGCGTAATATTAGTTTAATTTGCAAAATTGAAATATTTTAGGACCCAGTGCGGGACCCAGAAAAGCAAAATCATCCCCAAAGGGAGACGAAAATGCAAACTTTAGGAGTTTAGGACCCAGTGCGAGACCCACCAACGCCCAGGTGGAACTAGTCCACCTACACACTTATTGGGTGTCCGACCCCATATAAAGATTAGATTGTCCTTAATGGACTTATGAATTACTCTCTCCAAAGATGGTTGAACAGATGATCGATGTCCTTAATGGCCTTCTGAATCGCTCTGTCCAGAGATGGTTGAACAGATGATCCTGAAGTTCAAAAGAGTTGACCGTACTTTCCCAAGACAGAAATGGGTAAAGTATGCCAACGGAAGAAAGATAATCTTGATTCATGAGGGAAATGAATGCATTACCGATGTATGAAAATATTTTTTCTCGATTTAAATGGAGAGAGAAGCTAATCCCCAGCGGAGTCGCCAGAAGCTGTCGGCACTATTTTTGGTGTGGGGTTTGCCCGTAAGAAGTTGTCGGTCATCGAAATCAAAATCTCGTTGCCCGCTTCGGAAGGACGTTTTAAAAATTTTAGTTTTAAAAAAGATGAAGTCAAACTGACCCCATAATTTTCATAGTTTATATGAAAGAGCACTTTACTTCAAATCTNGATGTATCTTGTTTGGATTTAATATCCCTCAGAATTTCTTCTTTCATTCGAGGGGATATTGCGTGTCCCATTTGTCTGAATAACTCATGGACTGAACAACCTTCTTTGGCAGCCAATTGTTGAAAAATTATACTAACTTGAGAGATGGGTTGGTATTTCTTTCTCCCCCTACTCTGTTCACGAGAGATTGGTAGAGTAGCAGCAATCTTTTGGACATCTTCGTGTCCATCAGTATTCATAAGACGATAGAATTTGCTTCTTCTCAGCAGTGGATAGATTTCTGGTAATTCTTCTTTCTTCTGATGAGGTTCCTCTTTAGTGGGTATTTTCTCAGAAATCTGAATTTTAGCTGCTTTTTGTGCTTTTCTGTTACGGTTTCTCTTCTGAGATCGGGTCAATGGTATAGTCTTCGAACTTGATCCGATTTCGAAAGTTGAAGGTAAGACATCTAATCCTTCAATCGGATTCTCTATTATCACGATTTCTTTTTCCTTAGTGGCAGAGACAACTGTCTTTGTTGGTGTTATGGCGACAGTAGGAGAGGTCTTGATTTTCTTGCGAACAGGAAAATCATCAAGGGAGTTCAAGTTGAATTCAGCAGCTGGCTCTTGTACTTCTGGAGCAGCCACTTTCACAACAACAAAAGGAGCCTTCCCGAGGGTGACCTCGAGTTCTTCAAATCCTGTTCCAAACTTGATGGTAGTAGCAATGTTGCGGGCCTCGCGGCTTGTTGGCAGGTTGCAGGTGAATGTTAGCGTTGGGTGGGTCATTGNCGTGACAAACGACTACCTCGGAGTCCTAAGACGAGTTTAGGGCTTATATTATACAATATGGTTGTACGAAAGCCTAAAAATATGTTTGAGGATTTATGTTGCACTAGGCAAACAACCTCTAATTCATATGGCTTTGTTGTTTAAAACTAAAGAAGGATGTGTTGTTTTAGATCCTCTTGTTGTTGAAGATGGCCGGGCTGCCCACCACATAAGCTCCAAGCTCCTCGTTGTAGCAGAGTTCAAGTTTTCTAGGTCATTTGGTTATAATCTCAAATTAGGTGACCTTATGGTTAAAGTTCTTTAAATTTTATTATGGGCATGTTAAAGTTGATTGAAGCGACACCGGTCAAGATCCCACGGTTCCATCGTCCCGGCTACGGGCATATTAAAGTTGATTAAAGCGACACCGGTCAAGATCCCACGGTTCCGTCGTCCCGGTAGCCATATTAAAGTTTATTAAAGTGACACCGGTCAAGATCCCACGGTTTCGTCGTCCCGGCACTAATATTTTCTATTGGAATCACTTAGTCCAAATGAATTTACTAAACTCAACTTAATGAGTTCCATATTTTTTATTGGAATCACTTAGTCCAAATGAATTTACTAAACTCAACTTAATGAGTTCCATAGTATTAAAGTTGATTAGAACGACACCGGTCAAGATCCCACGGTTCCATCGTCCCGGCACCACTACAAGTTGATTAAAGCGACACCGGTCAAGATCCCACGGTTCCATCGTCCCGGCACCACTATTGAATTTTATTATGGGCATATTAAAGTTTATTAAAGTGACACCGGTCAAGATCCCACGGTTCCATCGTCCCGGTACTACTATTTTTCATTAATCACTTAATCCAAATGAATTTACTAAACTCAACTTAATGAGTTCCATAATTTCATTTAGACATCACTTAGTCCAAATGAATTTACTAAACTCAACTTAATGAGTTCCATAATTTCATTTAGACCTTGGGAAGCCTCGTTACACTTAGTCCAAATGAATTTACTAAACTCAACTTAATGAGTTCCATAATTTCATTTAGACCGCACCTCGTTACTAAACTCAACTTAATGAGTTCCATAATTTCATTTAGACCGTGGGAAACTTCATTAGCAATGTAGGTTACCTCCTCCCCATAATTTCATTTAGACCGTGGGAAGCCTCGTTAGCAACCGTAGGTTACCTCCTCCGACATTTAGACCGTGGGAAGCCTCGTTAGCAACCGTAGGTTACCTCCTCCGAGGGGTTCCTGATCTTCCCATTTAGAGATTCACTTAGTCCAAATGAACTTATCAAACCCAACTTAATGAGTTCCATAATTTTTTTAAATCGTGAGAAGCCTCACCGTAGGTTACCTCCTCCGAGGACCATAATTTCATTTAGACCGTGGGAAGCCTCGTTAGCAACCGTAGGTTACCTCCTCCGAGGACCACTATTTTCGATTGGATTCACTTAGTCCAAATGAATTTACTAAACTCAACTTAATGAGTTCTGGCCTTATGATTGAAGTTCTTTAAATTTTATGGAGGCATGTTAAAGTTGATTAGAGCGACACCATCCCTCGTTCCGGCATCACTATTTTCTATTGGATTCACTTAGTCCAAATGAACTTATCAAACGCATCTTTAAATTTTATGAGGTCATATTAAAGTTGATTAGAGCGACACCAGTTAGGATCCTACGGCTCCCTCGTTCCGGTATCACTATTTTCTATTGGATTCACTTAGTCCAAATGAACTTACTAAACCCTCGTTCCGACACCCACTATTTTCTATTGGATTCACTTAGTCCAAATGAATTTACTAAACTCAACTTAATGAGTTCTATAATTTCATTTAGACCGTGGGAAAACTCGTTAGCAACCGTAGGTTACCTCCTCCGAGGGCATATTAAAGTTGATTAGAGCGACACCGGTCAAGATCCCACGGTTCCATCGTCCCGGCACCTCATATTAAAGTTTATTAAAGTGACACCGGTCAAGATCCCACGGTTTCGTCGTCCCGGCACTAATATTTTCTATTGGAATCACTTAGTCCAAATGAATTTACTAAACTCAACTTAATGAGTTCCATATTTTTTATTGGAATCACTTAGTCCAAATGAATTTACTAAACTCAACTTAATGAGTTCCATAGTATTAAAGTTGATTAGAACGACACCGGTCAAGATCCCACGGTTCCATCGTCCCGGCACCACTACAAGTTGATTAAAGCGACACCGGTCAAGATCCCACGGTTCCATCGTCCCGGCACCACTATTGAATTTTATTATGGGCATATTAAAGTTTATTAAAGTGACACCGGTCAAGATCCCACGGTTCCATCGTCCCGGTACTACTATTTTTCATTGGAATCACACCTCGTTACTAAACTCAACTTAATGAGTTCCATAATTTCATTTAGACCGTGGGAAACTTCATTAGCAATGTAGGTTACCTCCTCTGGAATTCCATAATTTCATTTAGACCGTGGGTCCAAATGAATTTACTAAACTCAACTTAATGAGTTTCATAATTTCATTTAGACCGTGAGACCTCGTTACTAAACTCAACTTAATGAGTTCCATAATTTCATTTAGACCGTGGGAAACTTCATTAGCAATGTAGGTTACCTCCTCCGTTCCATAATTTCATTTAGACCGTGGGAAACCTCGTTAGCAACCGTAGGTTACCTCCTCCGAAGGGGTTCCCGATCTTTCGATAGAGACGTTTTATTTATTTTGTTGTTGTAGTTTGGATGTTTGTGATTAAATTTTGAGTTATTTTATATTTTGAAATGTTGTGAGGTATTTTTGTTTGAAATTTTGTTTTTGGATTTGGTTCTGGTTTTGTTTTGTTTTTAACATGCAAGTGTTTTTTATTCATTAAGTATGGTACAAGCATAAAAGAAAAGCAGTAGATAAGTACAAGAAAGACTGCAAACCGCTGTNGTCTGCTGGAAAAGGGAAATCCTAAGACGATAAATAGACATGCTGGTGACTCCGAGTTACAAAAGAGAACTATNGTCTGCTGGAAAAGGGAAATCCTAAGACGATAAATAGACATGCTGGTGACTCCGAGTTACAAAAGAGAACTAGAAACACTCCTCTTGGTTTTCTCCGCGAGAAGAACCTCCTACATAGGATGAGAAGGAAGATCAATGGAAATTCCTTAGTCATTTTCACAATATCCATTCCCTCCTTCGGGTGTTGATTCTCTAATTTTGATTTTGAAAGAAGCAAAGATTGCTTGAGATCATATGTTTGGGCNCTCCTCTTGGTTTTCTCCACGAGAAGAACCTCCTACATAGGATGAGAAGGAAGTTCAATGGAAATTCCTTAGTCATTTTCACAATATCCATTCGCTCCTTCAGGTGTTGATTCTCTAATTTTGATTTTGAACGAAGCAAAGATTGCTTGAGATCATATGTTTGGGTCTTTTTTCGGGTCTCTTACAACTCTTTCTTCATCACTGTCAGCTTCTCCTCGAGCTCTAGTCGAGCCCAAATTTCCTAATGAAGAAAGGTTCATTGAGAATAAGTTGCTTGCCAAGCCATTGTGAAATATTGGTGAGTCGTTCAACATAGACCAACCAAGCTCTTTTCTAACACAGTTTCCTCTAAGCTTGAAGATCACAACACTTCAACCATTGTGGAAGCGTGCGAGCATCAATCTAATTATCATAATTCCAATCTTTTTGAAGATTAATCAAAGCAAATATGAATTCCGGGCTAAGTAATACCTCCACCTCCTTCACATGTACAGGAATCCATTAAACCTTGGACCCTTTACATTTCGTTTAAGATAATAAACATGGAAGGACACCCTAAGGAGTCATGTCCTGAGTACATTTTTTTAATGGTCAGCAAGGAAGGGGGGGGGGTCATCATCCGAATCAGATATGCAAGCCTTCTCTTTGCGACAATGCTCCTGTGTAAGCTAAATTGCCCCAGACAAGTCAACTTCTCGGAGGTATTCGGTTGACTGCTACTTTGGATGATCCACCGGGCATCTCGATGGTGACCTTGCTAAGTACTCATTTGTCTCGACAAGAAGAGGACAGTTGGCTTCATCTCTTGCTGAAAAATACAAGAATTATGGGGCCTCCGGGCATGATTTAATAGGCTTTACCTTTTGGATCTCCTACATCAAAACCTNTTTGGTTGACTGCTACTTTGGATGATCCACCGGGCATCTCGATGGTGACCTTGCTAAGTACTCATTTGTCTCAACAAGAAGAGGACAGTTGGCTTCATCTCTTGCTGAAAAATACAAGAATTATGGGGCCTCCAGGCATTATTTAATAGGCTTTAGCTTTTGGATCTCCTACATCAAAACCTCTCTCTCTTGGCAGCTCGATCCCTCATGACTTAACGTTGTCTCAACATCTGGCTTATGAATGTCTTGGAAACATGCACAAGGATGTGAACCCTCAAATTTCTTTCGATACTTTGACCTTTCAATATGAACTAATTCAAATGTCCAGCCCTTTGAAAAATAATTGAAGGAGCAATCAGTTATACCGAGTCAATAATTGACATTAGAAGGAGAAATATATAAANTGGAAACATGCACAAGGATGTGAACCCTCAAATTTCTCTCGATACTTTGACCTTTCAATATGAACTAATTCAAATGTCCCAGCCCTTTGAAAAATAATTGAAGGAGCAATCAGTTATACCGAGTCAATAATTAACATTAGAAGGAGAAATATATAAGATTCACACCTGTAAGACTCTCGAATCCCTTTTGTCAGAACTGAAACCTTTGGGGTTAGATTTTTCTTCGCTTTAATGGTGGCCTAGTGAGCCTTTTTTCTTAAAAATATGAGTGGGAATCGCTTCCCAACTCTCGGCCTTGTCGGCACTATTTTTGGTGTGGGGTTTGCTCGTAAGAAACTGTCGGTCATCGGAATTGAGCTCCCGTTGCCCGCTTCGGNAACTCTCGGCCTTGTCGGCACTATTTTTGGTGTGGGGTTTGCCCGTAAGAAGTTGTCGGTCATCGGAATTGACATCCCGTTGCCCGCTTCGGAAGGACGTTCNTTTTATTTATTAGGATTTACATTTGTGTGAAACAATCAACATAAATAACCTTGAAGATGTGAGGATTTAGGTCGTGACAAACGACTACCTCGGAGTCCTAAGGCAAGTTAGGGCTTAGATTGTACAATATGGTTGTACAAAGGCCTAAAAATATGTTTGATGATTTATGTTGCACTAAGCAAACAACCTCGAATTCCTATGGCTTTGTTGTTTAAAGCTAAGGAAGGATGTGTTGCTGTAGATCCTCTTGCTGTTGAAGATGGCCGGGCTGTCCATNATTATGTTGCTTAATAATTCATCCTAGGAACAACTTGATGCTCAGTGAACATTGATGTCTTGATTATTCCCATGAATAAGGTAAATGACATTTACCTTTCAATTTGAAAATTATGTGGGTGAAGACCCTTTAGGAGACAAATTAGGGTTATTAAGAATACTTAGCCAAATTTTAGTCCTAATTGGACTTGTGGTGTTTTAAAAGAGTTTGATTATGTTGATTTTTCTAATCCTCTTTTAACAAGTGGATTTCAACTTAAGTTCACCAGTAAGTCTTTAAGACCTAAGTGAATGTATTCAGTGTGTGTATGCATTTTGAAAAGTGTGGTCATTATCAAGATCATTTTAAATATCATTTTAGGGGTGTGAAATCATTTATTTCCAAAATCATGTCCCTAAACTCAAAAATTGATGAAATTTCCAAATTTTTGATAATTATGAGATTTATTCATTTATCTTATAATTTGGCAAAGTGAAGTGGGTTTCTACCAATTAAGCTCATTTTTTATTGCAAATCATGNCATCGTCCCGACACCACTATTTTCTATTGGAATCACTTAGTCCAAATGAATTTACTAAACTCAACTTAATAATGAGTTCCATAATTTCATTTAGACAGTGGAAAACCTCGTTAGCAACCATAGGTTACCTCCTCTGAGGGTTCCCGATCTTCCNGGTAAACTGTAAAAGTGTACCTGGTGAGTCTTCTCGTTTCACCACCTGCAACTCAAAATGCATGTCAGAGCAGTTTATGTTTATTGAGCTGGAAAAGTAAAGTTGTGGAAATTTTTCTAACTCTATGTTGTGTATTGGGGGTCCTTAAATTTTAAGGATAATATTATTAAGTAAAACATATTAAGTTTATTTGATCTCTAAGGTATTCATCAGGTTAAGAGTAGGGAGCAGGTTCATGCAACATTCTTAATGTCTCGTAAAAGGCCTTGGGTTCATTTAAACTTTATTATGTTACTTAATAATTCATCATAAGTATCCTGATGCTCAGTGAATATTGATGTCTTGATTATCCCTAAGAATAGGGTAACTGTCATTTACCCTTTTAATTTGAAGATTATGTTGGTGAAGACCCTAAAGGGGCAAATTAATGTATTTAAGGACACTTAACCANCATATACAATATACAGTCCAATATGTATAGAGCAGTTATATATACTTGTAGTACATAACCGAATGGGACTGCAAAAGCTGTTAAAGAGACATGGGGAGGATATTGCCATATCATGTAATGAGTGAGCAACAACCTTTCAACCAAATGGGAGAGTGGAGACCAAGTATAAGATATTTATGCCCTCGCTTGTATACCAGCAATAGTCAATAAATATAGACTTATCAACTCCATGCAAATTGATAAGCCAAGCATGGACCGCAAGCTTGTTGCAAAGATATTAGAACCGTGAGATAGAAAGTAATTTGGTGAAAATATCCACTATCTGATCTTGTGAGTCTATATGATGAACGGTAATATCTTTTGACTTGATGCAGTATCGAATGAAATGACAATCAACAACAATATGCTTAGTCTGAGAATGAAAAAACTAGATTATTTTTCAAGAGCCAAGGCAGATATATTGTCATAAAATAATGAAGTAGGTTCATATACGTCAATACCAAATTCACGAAGAAGAGTATGTAACCACATAATATCAGTTGTAGTAGTAGCAAGTGCTTGATATTTAGCTTCTGCAGAGGAACTAGCTATAGTGGACTTCTTCTTAACAACCCAGGAAATAAGAGTTTTGCCAAGTAAAGAATAGTACCCAGTTGTAGATTTATAGTCTGAAAGATCTTCTGCCCAATCCAAATCAGAAAATGATTGAAGAAAAGGGAAAAGGCATGATTCGATAATCCAAACGAGAGAGTACTTTTAATGTATCACAATAATTGCTTAAGAAGTTGAAAATAATTTATATGCAGGTGATGCAGTTATTGACACAATTTACTTACAACATATGCAATGTCAGGCCTGGTTAATGTAATATATTGCAAAGGCCTCATCAAGTTTCCATAAAGAGTAGGTTACATATAGAGGGGAAATTGTGCATCTTCAAAAGTTAATTTTGTAGGAAGTGAAGTAACAATGGACTTATAATCAAGCTTACCAACTCGATTGAGGAGATTTTGAGCATATTGAGAATGATTTAAATGCAACCCATAAGGTGTGTGTTGCACATATATATCCAGGAAATGATGTATAGAACCAATATTTTCATATTAAAGCGAGCTGCAAGTTGAACAAGAATGTCGTTAACAACATTTTCATTATTACCAGAGATAAGAATATTATCGGCACACACAATAATGTAAATAACAACTGTAGAGTTCTGGAAAATAAAAAAGCATACACCAGCTTTGGAAGTTTGGAAACCAAGTGACTGTAAGTAAGTAGTCAAAGTGACAAACCATTGACGTGGAGCTTGCTTAAAACCATATAGTGCCTTCCGAAGCTTGCATACATGAGTTGAATGAAAATTGTCATTGCTTCATATATACTGGTTCATCTAGCCAACCATGCGGAAAGACATTAGACACATCAAGTTGAAGTATATTTCATTTATTTGTGACAACAACAGTAAGAAAAACTCGAATAGTTGGAAACTTGGCAATTAGGATAAAGGCTTCGTTATAATCCAAAACTTATTCTTGATTAAACCCTCGGTGAACCATCTGAATTTAATTTGGTCTTATAAATCCGTTTGCAGTCTAAAACATTCATATCAGGTGTGGGAGGTACAAGTGTCCAAGCACCCTGAGTTTGTAAAGGTTGAAACTCATTTGACATAGTTTTCTTCCAATGTTCTTATTTAATATCTTCAGTATAGCAGGAAGGTTCATATTATGTGACAAAATAATGAAGAGTGAAGATGCTGAAAGGTTTGAGATGACCAATTTGTTGTCTCATTTACATAGGATGATGAGCAGGAGATGGAGCTGGAGTAGAAGTAGTGGTAATAGTAGATGTTGTAGAATGAAGAGAACTTCTTTGGTCTAACTAATTGATCAGCTGCCACCAGTGCGATCAACCGATCGACCATTTTTTTTATTTGGTATGTTGCATATGTTGCATGCATTTTCACATTGCTTGCATTAGCTCATCCATATTTGCACACTGTTGTGTGTTTGCGAACATACACCCTCATAGGATCGTGATGAGTATTTGTGCCTCCCAGTGGCACATTACTCTAGATATTTACTTTGTTGCATCCTTATGTCACATTGCATCACATCACAAGAGGCTAGCATTTGCACTTTCCACTTTCGCATGATAATGTTCATCCATGGTGGTTAAAATAAAAAGTTGTCCATGCTGGTTAAACAAGTCTCGATTAAAATCAAAAGTAGTCTAAAATAAAAAGATAAAACTTATCTCAAGCCTCCACCAAACTCTTGAAGTTCATTTGAATCTCTTCTCTTTTACAATCACTCAAAACAAAATAACAAAAAAGATAAAGTAAATAAAAAGTAGTTCTTGAAAATCTCTCCAAACTAACTCACACAGAAGAACTTCAAAACTTGCCAATATTTTTAGGACCTTTTTTTAAGTCATCTCTTCTTTCTTTTATAGTTTCCAAGAGGTGCCTTAGGATCTCTTCAAAATGTGTCTTGATTCGATGTATTTGCCCAAGAGAAGCATCATTTCATGATAATGTTCGTCCATGGTGGTTACAACAACCTATTGAACCAATGGGTGCCTCAAAAATCTCTTCGAAATTCGTGAAAACCAATTTTACTCGTCTAGTAACTGCCACTGTCGCTTAAGCGCGGGGTCTCAGTGTAGGTGCAACCTTCTCTGTTTAACAGGTGCTTAAGCGTTGGATCTGGTGCTTAGACATCAAAACTCTTTTGGACAATTTTTCACATCTTTGCTCCAAAATTTATCATTTTTCACTCCTTTAAGCATTTTTTTTCATTTTTACATGTATCTGCAAGAAAAACAAAAAAATACATTTCATTAAAGCGTAATATCTCAAAAATAGGTATAAAAATATGTCTAAAAATACTATATATTTAGGTGTATCATTTGCCTCACATAAGCTCTTCAGTTTATTTTCAAATTTTCTGTTTAGTCTCCATCTTAATTCCTTCTTTTTGATTCTTCCTCAACTCTGAATTGTTCATACGATTCAAGCAAGAGGGCCTGCTGGAAAAGGGAAATTTTAAGACGGTAAATAGACATGCTGGTGACTCCGAGTTACAAAAGAGAACTGGAAACACTCCTCTTGGTTTTCTCCACGAGAAGAACCTCCTACATAGGATGAGAAGGAAGTTCAATGGAAATTCCTTAGGCATTTTCACAAAATCCATTCGCTCCTTCAGGTGTTGATTCTCTAATTTTGATTTTGAAAGAAGCAAAGATTGCTTGAGATCATATGTTTGGGCCATTTTTCGGGTCTCTTACAACTCTTTCTTTATCACTGTCAGATTCTCCTCGAGCTCTAGTTGGCCCAAATTTCCTGATGAAGAAAGGTTCATTGAGAATAAGTTGCTTGCCAAGCCATTGTGAAATATTGGTGAGTCGTTCAACATAGACCAACCAAGCTCTTTTCTAACACAGTCTCCTCTAAGCTTGAAGATCACAACACTTCAGCCATTGTGCGTGCGAGCATCAATCTAATTATCATAATTCCAATCTTTTTGAAGATTAATCAAAGCAAATATGAATTCCGGGATAAGTCATACCTCCACCTCCTTCACATGTACAAGAATCCAGTAAACCTTGGACCCTTTACATTTCGTTCAAGATAATAAAGGTGGAAGGCCACCCTAAGGNTTAGATCCCAAAGAGCTTAGGGATGAAGCCTCTGGCTCTGGTGTAAAGCCTATGTATGATTTTTTGGTTGAGAGCTATGGTAGAGGCTATTTCAGAGGGGGAATTGATGGGGGTTTGGCTTCTTTCGCTTGAGAGCTATGGTAGAGGCTATTTCAGAGGGGGAATTGATGGGGGTTTAGCTTCTTTCACTATTGTGAAGGTGTAGGGCCAATCTATTGAGAATTTGGTGCTGTGTAGGTTGGGATTGGAATTTGTCCTGATTTTGGCAGGAATTCAAACCAAAAATTGGATTTCTATTGTGGAATTGGGAGAGGGAAGTGGATTAAAATGTACTAAGGGTCTCCTAGGGAAGCTCTCTGAGGAGTTTGGTAAGCTTTAGTGAAAATTTTTTTACCACCTTACTATTCATGGCCGTGGGGTGGATTTTATAGAAATTGGCTAAGGGATGCTTGGCTGGCCAATTGAGGGGTTAGCCCCACTGCTTAGGTGTCAAGCAAAGGAGTTCTTAGCTCAATTTGGGCTGAGGTGGCCTCTTGGCATGAATTTGGGTGTTGGCCATGTGGGGCCTCACGATTTTGGGCTTTAGCTTGGGTTAAGGCGGCTAACCAGTAGGATCAGGGTTAAAGCTTATAATGATCAGTAAAAATGACACCATAGGGTATGGACATGTGGTATTNGCTGCCACGCGTCCCGCTGTATCGTCCCGGATGATCATCCGGCTTGATCTCCGCCGTCCATTCAATACACGCAAGGATGGACGACATCCGTTCATCGTCCCTGATGGCCTTAATNAGGTTGGGATTGGAATTTGTCCTGATTTAGGGCAGGAATTCAAACCCAAAATTGGATTTCTATGGTGGAATTAGGAGAGGGAAGTAGATTAAAATGTACTAAGGGTCTCCTAAGGAAGCTCTCTGAGGAGTTTGGTAAGCTTTAGTGAAAATTTTTTTACCACCTTACTATTCATGGCCGTGGGGTGGATTTTATAGAAATTGGCCAAGGGATGCTTGGCTGGCCAATTAAGGGGTTAGCCCCACTGCTTAGATGTCAAACAAAGGAGTTCTTAGCTCAATTTGGGCTGAGGTGGCCTCTTGGCATGAATTTGGGTCTTGGCCATGTGGGGGCTCACGATTTTGGGCTTTATCTTGGGTTAAGGTGGCTAACCAAGTGTAGGATCAGGGTTAAAGCTTATAATAATCAGTAAAAATGGCACCATAGGGTATGTACATGTGGTATTGCAAGTACATGATTTAAACCTCTTTATTATCCCTTTAAGAATTTTTTTTAAAAATTTACCCATGAGATAAATATCAAGCGTAACCATGGGTTTGTGGCTGACTTTAAACTCAACCCTAGAGTCTAAGATGAGTTAGGGTAAGGCTCATTTGACCATACCAAGCTCAATTTGTTTGGATTTGGCCATAAGTCCAAGAAGGTGCACATGACCAAATCTTATGTTAGGGCTAGGTTAGGCATGTCAATTGGCCCAATTAAATATGGAATTTGGTGTAAGAGACCAT
>JXCR01074079.1:0-16592 GCA_002079205.1 Phalaenopsis hybrid cultivar | reverse complement strand
TGGGTGGTTAAATCAGAAACTGAGCCAGTCAACGAAAAATTTTTTAGCTGTACACCCAATATTGAATTATAAAATCCCACTTGATCCGACAATGAGAGCCTCTTTCTTTTTACTATAACCTTATTTTTTCCTCTTATCCTTCAGGCAATCCTAACCTCTTACCGTGGTAAATATAAAACAGATCTGGTTTTATGCAAGAATGTTGGCTTGAGATTTTGCGAGTTTGTCTATTTAAATACTAAATACACAAGAGATGATCGACCCAAATGAAGAAAAACACAAAATGGAGTATGCATGGGCAGGTCTCCCATCACTCTCTTTACAAGAATTAAAGACTCTGAAATCCAGGTAGTTTAATCATTGAGTCACTAGTTAAAATTGAATGATCTACTATTTTCATTTAATTCTCTTATTCTTTTCATAGTGTCGATTTTAAGAAGTAAGAGAATCGCAAAACTAAAATATGCACATAAAAAAGATATTTGTGCCGATCTTATAGAATTCTAATAACACAGTTGAAAGGAACGTGAAGGAGAAGAACCCTCTACAANGGGGGGGGGGGGGGACATCATCCAAATCAGATATGCGAGCCTTCTCCTCGCAACAATGCTCCTCTATAAGCTAAATTTCCCCAGACAAGTCAACCTCTCCGAGGTATTCAGTTGAATGCTACTTTGGATGATCCACCGGGCATCTCGATGGTGACCTTGCTAGATACTCATTTGTCTCGAGAAGAAGAGGACAGTTGGCTTCATCTCTTGCTGAAAAATACAAGAATTATGGGGCCTCCGGGCATGATTTAATAGGCTTTACCTTTTGGATCTCCTACATCAAAAACTCTCTCTCTTGGCAGCTCGATCCCTCATGACTTAACGTTGTCTCGACATCTGGCTTATGAATGTCTTGGAAACATGCACAAGGATGTGAACCCTCAAATTTCTCTCGATACTTTGACCTTTCAATATGAACTAATTCATATGTCCCAGCCCTTTGAAAAATGATTGAAGGAGCAATCAGTTATACCGAGTCAATAATTAACATTAAAAGGAGAAATATATAAGAGTCACATCTGTAAGACTCTCGAATCCCTTTTGTCAGAACTGACACCTTTGGGGTTAGATTTTTCTTCGCTTTAACGGTGGCCTAGTGAGCCTTTTTCTTAAAAATATGAGTGGGAATTGCTTCCCAACTCTCGGCCTAAAGAGCTTAGATGTTTGTCAACCTTTGTCATGCATCATACTAAGGGTGTTGGGTTGCAACACATTATTGATAAGAGCAGACACTAGGTATTATTAGATTGACCGTTTGGCTCCCTCGATCTTGCTCACCTTTAACAATACTCTCTCAGACACTTTTGCTTTTGCCTTTAAAGGAACCTCACTGGACGGAACCGTTGCTCGAGGAGGAAGCCAGGTAAAACCATTACTCTAGACCTTCACTTTGGTTTCCAACTCCAACAATTGGAATCTGACGACATATTAAATATGTAGAAATTCATCTGACCTAACCTGGAACAAGAACATGTGGTTAAACTAGTTAATCGACCAGGGGATCCTTTGACGTCGAGAATATATGACAACATGCACAAGGAATGCAATGAAATTCATTTTCTTCTATGACAAGATAGCTCAATAACTAGAGAAGATGGAGCATAACTCAATGCAAAATAGAAGATGAAGCCATAGCTGAAATTGATCCTTACAAGGCAAAAGATCATCACCATAAAAGAAGGTCACCTAGATTCGTCTTACGGCTGACCCAAAGCTTGACGAAAGAGTTGAAAAGATGACTCCACTGTAATGAGTTGACATTTTCTGGAGTCACCCGTGATTGATCATCTAAAGATTTCAATTAAAACTTCTTCAAATAATATTTGGGTCTCATCCAGCTAACAGTGAAGCGGAGCATTGAAATTTGAGAAAGTGCGAGAGGCAGGAAAGCAGAGAAAGCGTGCCCCCTTTGATATATAGGAGAACAAAGGATGTTCAACTATCGCTCGAGGGTAAAATCGAAAGCGAGCAGTCTTTCCGTAAGGAATAATATGTAATATTAAAACGACAAAAAAATAAGGAAAATATATCTTTATTTCATAATAAACACAAAAACTATAGTAAAAGCATTTCAAATTTAGTCTAAGGAACTAATTTATTTTATAAGAGAATATGACGCCTCTTCGGACAAGACATGCCACAATCGAAGCAATGCTCTATATAAAATTCCCCTATGACCTAAATTGGTTCATCTTGTCGGATTTAGCCTGCACCTGAAAGACTTGATAATATTCTAGCATATTCGAGAGTTTTTGGCTAAGAGTTATCATTATATCCTTCACCTTCACAATGCGAGTCAACAACTCACGTATCTCCCCATCCCACTAGATCCTAAAAGCAATTAAACAAGGAACACTCAATCTCATCCATATGATGAGCTACTGATCCATGGGATGTTCAGGCCCCTCCAACGTCTTTCCTGTGTCCTTCAGGGGGAAGTGAGAATTATTTGGGGTGGTCGACCCTACCATCCTCACTAGAGAGCTGACTGCTCTCACCAATCGCACGACCAACACTCCTTTGCAGTTGAGTTAGACTCTCATGTGGACTAGGTTGCACGAGAGCTTATGCACCACAAGAGGTATTTCACACCAAATTAAAAAAGTAGAACTCCGCAAATACAAGAGAAAGTCCCTCGCACCCAAAAACTAAATCAATTCAAACATTATAAGCTCATCAGAGAGCACTGGTGGGAGCAGATGAAGCACATCAAAAGTCATTTGAGCAGCTAACTGCAGAAGGGCCTTGCACACTACAGGTGGTTGGGTGGTTAAATCATTAACTGAGCCAGTCAACGAAAAATTTTTGAGCAGTACACCCAATATTATAAAATCCCACTTGATCCGACAATGAGAGCCTCTTTCTTTTTACTATAACCTTATTTTTTCCTCTTATCCTTTAGGCAATCCTAACCTCTTACCTTGGTAAATATAAAACAGATCAGGATTTATGCAAGAATGTCGGCTTGAGATTTTGCGAGTTTGTCTATTGAAATACTAAATACACAAGAGATGATCGACCCAAATGAAGAAAAACACAAAATGGAGTATGCATGGGCAGGCGTCCCATCGCTCTCTTTACAAGATTTAAAGACTCTGAAATCTAGGTAGTTTAATCATTGAGTCACTAGTTAAAATTGAATGATCTACTATTTTCATTTAATTCTCTTATTCTTTTCATAGTGTCGATTTTAAGAAGTAAGAGAACCGCAAAACTAAAATATGCACATAAAAAAGATATTTGTGCCGATCTTTTAGAATTCTAATAACACAGTTGAAAGGAACGTGAAGGAGAAGAACCCCCTACCAAAAAGATTGTGAGGCCCATTAAGCCGACTTGGACAAACTAGACGAACCAAGCCAACTCAGCCAAAGCCGATTGAGCCCAAAAGTTGATGAGATAATGACTAAATGATGTTGACAAGCAACTAATCCGAAAACTACCCAGGAGGGTGTCTACGTTCCCAAACTAGAGGGAGTTGACCCAATGCATAAGCTCATTTTGAAAAAGTGCCAACCCAATGGGGAGTCAATTCAACAAATATCCTTAGACGCCCCACATTTATTCGAACCACTTGTTGAAAGTAAGACCTCTACAAATAGTCAATCAAGTGAACCAACCAAGCTAAACTGACCAAGCTAGGTCAACCGAGCTAACCCAAAGACCCCATTCAGGTAAGAGAAATAAATGTAACATACTTATAATACTAAATCTTTTAACACTCAATTTTTTAGGTGTGATTCATACACAAATTTTGATTCAACACACACAGTGAGTTTGCTATTGGCAGATTTATACAATTCTNATGAGAGCCTCTTTCTTTTTACTATAACCTTATTTTTTCCTCTTATCCTTCAGGCAATCCTAACCTCTTACCTCGGTAAATATAAAACAGATCAGGTTTTATGCAAGAATGTTGGCTTGAGATTTTGCGAGTTTGTCTATTGAAATACTAAATACACAAGAGATGATCGACCTAAATGAAGAAAAACACAAAATGGAGTATGCATGGGCAGGTCTCCCATCACTCTCTTTACAAGAATTAAAGACTCTGAAATCCAGGTAGTTTAATCATTGAGTCACTAGTTAAAATTGAATGATCTACTATTTTCATTTAATTCTCTTATTCTTTTCATAGTGTCGATTTTAAGAAGTAAGAGAACCGCAAAACTAAAATATGCACATAAAAAAGATATTTGTGCCAATCTTATAGAATTCTAATAACACAGTTGAAAGGAACGTGAAGGAGAAGAACCCTCTACAAAAAAGATTGTGAGGCCCATTAAGCCGACTTGGACAAACTAGACGAACCAAGCCAACTCAGCCAAAGCCGATTGAGCCCAAAAGTTGATGAGACAATGGCTAAATGATGTTGACAGAGCGACTAATTTGAAAACTACTCAGGAGGGTGTCTACGTCCCCAAACTAGAGGGAGTTGACCCAATGCATAAGCTCATTTTGAAAGAGTGCCAACCCAATGGGGAGTCAATTCAGTAAATATCCTTAGACGCCCCGCATTTATTCAGACTCTTGTTGAAAGTAAGACCTCTATAAATAGTCAATCAAGTGAACCAACCAAGCTAGGTCAAACGAGCTAACCCAAAGTCCCCATTGAGGTAAGAGAAATAAATGTAATATACTTATAATACTAAATCTTTCAACACTCAATTTTTTAGGTGTGATTCATACACAAATTTTGATTCAACACACATATGTGAGTTTGTTATTGACATATTTATATACATACATTTCATTTTTTATGTATTTATATATTTAATAATTAAATTTTAACTTTTATATGCATACTATTCAAAAATTTAGGTGGTATAAATATTAAAAAAAAAGTAAACTATCAGATATATAAATACTTATAAATTAGGTACCATGTATGCAAATTTCGGTTAAAATTAATTATTTTTCGATTTATTTACCTCTATGTTAGATCACTTTCCTTTACGGGGGGANATTTATATATTTAATAATTAAATTTTAACTTTTATATGCATACTATTCAAAAATTTAGGTGGTATAAATATATATATAAAAAAAACTATTAGATATATAAATACTTATAAATTAGGTACCATGTATGCAAAATTTCGGTTAAAATTAATTATTTTTCGATTTATTTACCTCTATGTTAGATCACTTTCGTTTACGGGGGGGACGGAGCATCTCTAATTCTTCACCGTGAGAAGGCTTCTGTTTTCCCCAACGCCGCGACGGTTGAACGGCAGCGATCGCCGGGGCTACGGAGCTTACTGCTCCCAAATAATAGTCTTCAGAGATATCAGCTCAACTCACTTTCACTCTCATTTCTCTNTTTTCCCCAACGCCGCGACGGTTGAACGGCAGCGATCCCCGGGGCTACGGAGCTTCCTGCTCCCAAATAATAATCTTCAGAGATATCAGCTCAACTCACTGTCACTCTCATTTCTCCGGCGCCCGCTAGGTTTCAATTTGGAGTCTGTAGGCTCACTTTCTGTTTCTGGGCTTTAGCCCTAGGTAAAGCATATTTTTTCGCTTTCCTCGTATTCTCTTGATGGAGGCCCTGTTATTCTCCTGAATTATAGGATTTCAGCTTACGTGTAGATCTTACTGAAGGATGAGTAGCTTGGTGGAGAGGCTTCGAATTCGATCGGACAAGAGGCCTTTCTACAGCGACGGGGGTTCAGACGATGATGATTTCATTTATTCGAAGAAGAAGTCTGNTCGGACAAGAGGCCTTTCTACAGCGACGGGGGTTCAGACGATGATGATTTCATTTATTCGAAGAAGAAGTCTACAACTGAGCTAGACCAGCAGCCGACCGAGCGAATTGTGAGAGAAGATGCGGTATGCGGTATGCTTAATTATGAGTTTTTCTTATTCGGAGAATGGAGGGGGTCTTCGGTATAAGGATACTATAGCAGGGCTAGCAGCCGTAAAAAAGATCCACNACCAGCAGCCGACCGAGCGAATTGTGAGAGAAGATGCGGTATGCGGTATGCTTAATTATGAGTTTTTCTTATCTGGAGAATGGAGTGGGTCTTCGGTATAAGGTTACTATAGCAGGGCTAGCAGCCGTAAAAAAGATCCACACAAAAAAGCATATAAATNCCAGAAGCCGACCGAGCGAATTGTGAGAGAAGATGCGGTATGCGGTATGCTTAATTATGAGTTTTTCTTATTTGGAGAATGGAGGGGGTCTTCGGTATAGGGATACTATAGCAGGGCTAGCAGCCGTAAAAAAGATCCACACAAAAAACATATAAATAAGAATGTTATAATTCCTTAGTCAAAAAAAAAAAAAAAAAAATCCTTGCTATTTCATTCCTTGCTGAAACTGATGGAGTTTCTAATTGGGCATTAAGCAACCTCAATGCCTCCTTTTCAGATTGGAAACTGTCTAGACATTGTGTTTTTCAGATGATCAAATTCCCGTAGGCTTAAAAACATGTTGAGAATCTTATATGTTGGATTACTGGTTCAATGGCAACTTCTATTGAAAATTTATCAGTCATAGCTCTGGCTATAAAGTTTTTTGATATATTTTCTCTGTTAAGTAGCTTAATGTTATAGCTTTGTGAGCCAGTTTGCCCATTTTTTTTACTGGTTGATGTAAATACTCATAATATCTAATGTCATTTGCAGCACTCTGTGCTGTATGGAAATAAAAAATAGACTCAATCTGACCTAAAATTTATGAATGTATGGTCTGCCTCTTTTCTTTTCTAATATTTTTAATTTTTTCTTTAATAGATTTTGATGNAGTTTGCCCATTTTTTTAACTGGTTGATGTAAATACTCATAATATCTAATGTCATTTGTAGCACTCTGTGCTGTATGGAAATAAAAAATAGACTCAATTTGACCTAAAATTTATGAATGTATGGTCTGCTTCTTTTCCTTTCTAATATTTTTAATTTTTTCTTTAATAANAGTTTGCCCATTTTTTTAACTGGTTGATGTAAATACTCATAATATCTAATGTCATTTGTAGCACTCTGTGCTATATGGAAATAAAAAATAGACTCAATTTGACCTAAAATTTATGAATGTATGGTCTGCCTCTTTTCCTTTCTAATATTTTTAATTTTTTCTTTAATAGATTTTGATATCAGTGGATTTTTAATAAGCCGGTTTTTATGCAGCATTTTTGAAATAATAACGGTTTTATAAAATTTACCTTTTAAGTCCATGATATACTCTCATCACACACAATTCGTTCGGCACTTCTCTATTTTAATCTTCTAGCTTTAAACGATATCTTCTGAAGAGTTATCTCAAATATTGAGGAAATTAAATAGTATCTTCAAGTGATTTGATAGTAAAAATTCTGGATGACCACAATACCTTCTCTTTTTTCCAAATGAAATATATCATAGGCCTACTTGAGGAAATCGGCTTTCTTAGGGGTAGACCTACACTCTTCTATGTATACTTAGAAAACTTTCAATGCTGGGAAAGGCACCATATTTGCTTATTAATTTTTATTTGAACATATCTTTTTTGTTTGTATGCATGTATGTTCCTCCTCCTTTCCTTTCTAATATTCAAGTTTTTGGCTTCCTCAATCTAGATATCAATGAATATTGCATAACCCGACTTTTAGATTCATACAACATCACTAAAATAATTTTGGTATTATAAAATTTACTTTTAAGACCATTTTATATTCTCATCACACAAAGTTTCTAAGGTAATTCTCTATTATCAATTTAATTTTAAGATTATTTTACTTTCTTATAACAAAAATCTTCTCAGGAATTGTACTATATGAACCTTTTAGCTTTAAACAAAATCTTCGGAAGTGATATTTAACGTATCAAGTGAATTAAATACTATCTTCAAGAGATTTGAGATTGAAAATATGGGACGACTATAGTACTTTCTTGACTTCAAGTTTGCATAGAACAAAGATTATCTCTCTCTCTCCCAAATGAAATATGTTATAGACCTACTTGAAGAAATTAGATTTCTTTGGGGTAAACCCTTAGAATCTTCTATGGATGCTTCACAAATTTCCAATAATGAGAAAAATATTAAGGCCACTAATTATTTTTATTTCCCTAAGCTTATTGATTTGAGATTGACTGTCACTTTACTTGGTATTTTCTTTGTTGTCGGTGTGTTAAGTCAACACATTGAAAATCCAGAGAAGAAGTATTGTGATGCTAATACAAGTATTCTAAGCTATTTTAGGAACTATTTAGTAAATGAATACTTTATAAATAATACAAAAAATTACAAATTGGTGCCTTCTACGAGGTTAATTATGCTGGAGATTAAAACTCTACTTCAAATGAATGTACCTTTTTTTTGAGGAAATCATATTTCCATGGATAAATAAAAAATAGATACTTGTTGCTAAAACTAGCACGAAATTTCAATATAGAGCTATAGTGCATTAAAAGTATGAAATGACATGCATTATTGAAGGGTATCAATTTCTTGTGGATCTTCTTTTTAAATTGATTAATTGGGTATGCATCCATGATAAATTTTTTTTTTTCACTAGAATTATATATATTGAAATAAATTTTCATTTCATTGGAGATGCTTTGCTACGAAATAGAATTTTTACTCCTTATGCTTTTAGTGAAGAACAAACATCATATATTTCATGAAAGCTGTGGGACTACCTTGATTCTTCAAGAGTTACATCAAGCTGGTTCTTTATGATATATGCACTCCAGTTTGACAGGGGAGTCTTATCATAGAGATCTTTGAGTACTATAAAGTTAATAATTAGAAAATATCGTGTTTTTATTATTTATTATATTCTCTTAATTGAGAATATTCACACAGTTAAAATTCTCATTCTATCATTTGTATTTCATTATGCATTTGAGTCACTTTTTTTCTAGCAATTGAACCTTTTATTTAGTAGGTTTTGCCTGCAACAACATTGTAATTCCAGGGAAGTGGGCCAGGCAAGCATTTACTCCATTTGTGGTTTGTGGAGAGGAGAGCATGCCTATAGCTTAGAAAAGATTGTTTAAACCAAACAAAACTTAATAAATTGATTGATTTGATTAAGTTTAAGTTAGATTTGATTTTGATTTAGGAATTTTTGTACATGATTGGGTTTTTTATTTTGATTTTGAGTTTTTGGTANAAGTGGGCCAGGCAAGCATTTACTCCATTTGTGGTTTGTGGAGAGGAGAGCATGCCTATAGCTTAGAAAAGAAACAAAACTTAATAAATTGATTGATTTGATTAAGTTTAAGTTAGATTTGATTTTGATTTAGGAATTTTTGTAAAATGATTGGGTTTTTTATTTTGATTTTGAGTTTTTGGTAAAAAAAAATGAACTAAAGTTTATTAAGACATGGTTTATCTTTAGCCATAAAATGAAAGTTAATGATTAATTCCAAATTTATAACATATAAATCATTGCTATACTACTAATATGTTATAACCAAGAAATTGATTTAAATCGAACCAAACTAATAAAAATAATTGCTTTCTATTTTCTTATCTTAAATCCTAAGCTAAATTGCATTGTTTGATTTGATTTGGTTTTCTTTTTTTTCTTTTAACTTTTAGTTTTTGCTTTTGATGTTTAGTTCGTTTTTAAATCATGGTCATTTAGGAACCAATTTAAACTAAGCACATCTCTAAGTATGCCTGATTTCATTTACAAGGTAGTGCTTGTTTTTGTGATCAATGAACATATAAATTGAGATATGAAGCATATGAAGGGATGGTGATTAATGTTTGTGCTGTTAAGTGCCTTGATGAGTGTAGTGAGTGTACTTTCCCCATTTGGGGGAGAGAGAATTTGTGCTGGCCTTTTTTTAATTTTATGCTGTACTTTCCACATTAAGAACTTCTGACATCAACTTTTTATGTGGATAATTTTTTTTAAATGTATCATCCAACTATACTGTTTTTTGGTTTGTTTTTTTATTTATGTAGAAATTAAGAGGCTATCGGGGAGAAATAAAGATGGTTTATTCAAAATTACATTTATATAGTCTGAAAACTTGTTACGAGTAATAAATTTAACTTTAAATGTATTATGCATCAATAATTGTAGTTAATCCATTTCTTTTTTTTATTTTATTGTATACTACTTACATAACAATTGCTATGTAAAACTAAAATTTTAATTCTACTGTATTTTCCTAGAAATTTTTCTAGATTTGTATTTTATTTTTCTTGCAAAAGTGTTTCTTAGTTTATGATAACAATCTATAATAGCATTTGATTATATTATCTTAAATTGAGCATATGGTATTTGATAAATATAATTTTATTTTATTTTTTTTATAAGCAAATAATTCATTTTATATTTATTTAATTTGTGCTGTTACTATACTTTTTTTTTAAAAAAAATTTGAGATATTATTTCTTATGGAGCACTCATAAAACTTAAAACATGAACTGAATACAAACTGCTGTCTTTAGTTGATTACGTTAAGCAATAGTCAATCATGCTCCTGCATCATATATCTTACAACATGTGCTTGGGAAGTTAAGCGCCATTATGTGTGAGTTTATCTTGTACAGATTAACATTTATTTGATTGATAAGATTCACCTATTTTAAGAATATGATATGTGCTAGAAATGATGGAATCTTACACGTTTAAAAAAGAAATTGCTATAGGAGTTTGTCTTTGTTTTAATTCTTCAAAAATGTAACCTTTGGAGTAATTTGAACCAAATAATTATTAACCTTACCAAAATAGCTTGGAGAAGGTATTTCATTGGTTATTTTGTTGGAAGTTTACACAGTGGGGAAGTAAGGTGGTTTGCGTGATCTCAGAAATAGTGTTATTCATAGTCCGTGCTATAAGTTTAATTTTTTATTTGCATCAGAGTATAAGCTTTGAAGTTATTGTTCTATTTGGCTATGACAGAGTGGTGTGATCTTTTAGAGCTGACAGTTCTTTCTGTTTCTGTAGAAGGAAGGTGCGTGCCAAGCATGTGGAGAAAATGGAAGCCTTCTTTGTTGTAGAACTTGCACATATTCATTCCATCAAAAGTGCTTAATTTATCCTATGAAAGCTTCAGCTACTGAGAATTGGACATGTCCTGAATGTGTAATCTTCTTAGTTCTGACCAAATTTTTGATACAAGTACTTAAGAAAATTGGTTTTATGTGGTTCCTAATGAATTTAATCCATAAATCCAAATTCAAACACTATGTCATTCAGTGCTAAGAGAAGCAGTTACCCCATTTATTGATCATCGTAATCTCTGCAGGTAAATCCCCTCAATGAGATTGATAAGATGTTAGACTGTGAAACACGAGCAACTGCAGTAGATGGAGTTGATGTTACACATTCTGGGCCCAAAAAGGCTGGCGTGAAGCATTATTTAGTGAAGTGGAAGGGATTGTCCTATCTTCACTGCACTTGGTACCCACATTTTTTTGATTTTGTACACTGCTATGGAAAAAAATATGACTAGTTAACTTTCCTCAAGTGACTGCTCAATATGCATTCCTCTCTCTTTTACTATGTACAATCTTGTTAATCATTACATAGGTGGCATCTTGAGTAATTTGGAAAAACATGCATTTAATTTTTGCTGCTGATCATTTTTTTCATATGAATACCAACATTACTTGCACTTCTTTTTTTTCGTCGCAATTTTTCTGCTGTGATAAGTTTTTAAAGCAAATCTCAAATTTCGAACAGGGTGCCAGAGGAGGAGTTTAAAAAGGCTTGCAAAGTCAATCCTCGTTTGAGAATCCGATTAAATAGTTTTCAAAAACAATTGAATTCACTGAGTGGCACTGGTGATGATTGGATTGCCATTCGCCCTGAATGGACAACCGTAGACAGAATCATTGCAACAAGGTTATCATATTGTCTGTTGTGCTTGTACTCTTATTATTTGAAAAATTTTGAAGCAGAAATAAAATATATTTCTGTAATTTGGACATATGGGGAGCTATCATGTGTTTTCATATATCGTTTGTGAAGCACTTATCCTACTGTCTCAATAGTGTTTGAAAGTCACTGCTTTGTTTGCCGACTCTATAAATATTCTCGGCTGAGTTTCATCCTAATTTGTGGAATTAAATTATAATCCATGTAATTGAAATCAAATACTAAGGCTTTCCTTCCACCATTTAAAAAAATATTTAAAATGTTTTATTGAATATTTAATGACATTGAAAGACTAAAAAAAATTCTTTGATAAATCATTTCTTTCTGCCAGAAGTTTCTTTAACTCTTTCATGCTCTCCCCAAATCTCCCTTTCTATCTCCGACCACTGTTCATATTTTTTGTTTAATTTTTATCTGTTCTTATATTACTGGGAGGTGCTATGTAGGTTTATTTTTTTGACTAGGGGTTGATTATTTTTTTGCAGGAAAATTGGTGATGAACGAGAATATTTTGTGAAATGGAGAGAACTTCCCTATGATGAATGTTCATGGGAATTTAAATCAGATATTTCTACCTTTCAACCTCAAATTGAAAGGTTCAAGACGATACAGTCTAGAGGTAGCAAGAAACGTCGTAGAAAGAACAAAACTCTCAACCACGATTCAAATGATCCAATACTTAAAGAGTACGGGTTACAACCGTCTGAGGAAAAGAATGAATATCAGCATTTTGAGAAAAGGATAGAGTTCCAGCAGTTTGAGAAAAGTCCAGAATTTATTTCTGGAGGTATGATGCATGTTGTTTTCTTACAGTTCTTAAGCCAATATAATTTTAAATAACTTTTAAGAATACACCCAGGGACATTGCATCCGTATCAGCTTGAAGGTCTAAATTTCCTACGCTATTCCTGGTTTAAAAGCACTCATGTGATCCTTGCCGATGAGATGGGCCTCGGTACATATTTCTGAGGAGCAAATTATGAATCGTTCACATTGTCAATCAAATTGCTCTATACATGTCTCTGATTTGTGAGTGCTAAATGCAGGAAAAACTATACAGAGTATTGCTTTTCTTGCTTCTCTTCTTGAAGACAAAATCTCTCCTCATTTAGTGATAGCACCACTTTCAACACTGCGGAACTGGGAGCGTGAGTTCTTAACATGGGCTCCACAAATGAATGTTGTACGTGGAAACTTTTATTTTTTTCTTTTTACAGAAATGAAGCTGTTCTGGTTCTTCATTCTCATTATTTGAATATTGTTCAGGTAATGTATTTTGGATCGGCCCAAGCTCGTACTGTTATAAGGAATTATGAATTTTTTATGCCCAAAGGGAAAACAAAAAAACATAAGAAGAAGAAATCTTTTAAAGATGCCAAACCAAAGAAACAAGCGAAAAGAACAAAGTTTGATGTTCTTTTAACATCGTATGAAATGATCAACATGGATTCAGTGTCTCTGAAATCTATTAACTGGCAGTGCATGGTATTTTATCGTCTTCCTGCTTCCTTAATTTTACTCTTCAATATCTTCATTTGTCTTCATTTGTTCTGCTACCTTGATGGTTGCTTTTATCGTTGCAGATTGTAGACGAAGGTCACCGTCTTAAAAACAAAGAGTCTAAATTGTTTCTTCAACTAAAACTTTTTAATGCGAAGCATCGTGTGCTTTTAACTGGAACACCTCTTCAGGTTATTATCTCTTTTCATTAGGTCTAGTCTACTTATGAATATGCGTACCATCCATGATTTGAACTTGTATGTTGTTTTTGCGTCTTTTTTATAGCATTAATCTTTTCGCAGTTATTTGTGTTGGCTTTGTAAATCTTCTATCTCCATTTATTCTAGTCAATTGCTACACGAGGTTTTATTTTTCCATAATCTTTTTGGCACAACATTTATTTATATTTCGTTTATTTTGCACTTCTTTCTTTTCATATTTATTTTCTCTTCAATATTTTGGTGATTTTATTTTTTTGTCAATATAGCTAGATAACTTGAATCTATTTTATCTTATATTTACTAAGGATTGTTCTCACCCTCTCAATAATATAACTATTTTTTTAAATATTAATACTTGTTCATTCTAACATTATTACATTCTCTCTTGTTCTTCAGGTTAACGGTAATGTTGATCTAGGATTAGATGGGAATAATCACACGTAGAAGTTTAAATTTGTAGTTCACAAAATACAAATTTAGATAAGTTGTCATTTTTTTAGATGAAAGTTAAAAAAACAGCCAAATGTTCACAAGCTATAATTTAATCATCATTTAATAAAAATCTCACATAGAAATTAGAGTGTTAAGAAAAATCAAGTGTTTGATTTGAAGCTGAAATCACAAATGGAAATGACAAAGTGTAATTAGTCCATATAAATAAACCGATCCCTAATTTTAGAGAAATAGAAAACAGGAGATATGGTACCAACAACAATTCGGACAGGTACAATTAGATAACTTCCCTTGAAAATTTGTGTTCTCCACTTATACTATGCTAGAAGGAACCACATCCAATCCAGAACTCAAGTCAAAGGAAACAAAAGTAATTCAAAAGTGATTTTATTAGAACTGCTTCTTTACATATTTTAAGTGTCCCTTATTTATTTATTACCTCTAATTCGTCCTCAGATAACAAAATTTTGCGTAAACAATCAGCCTGATGAATTGATAAATAGTTAAAACCTCTAAGCAAACTACAATAGGGGATCCCCTTCCGGAATAATGGCCGTTTGAATGTCTAAGAATAGTAAATAGCATGCCCTAAATGAAACAACTAAAGACTAACAAAAGTAATTGCGGGCTCGAAGCAAATAACTAAATTGATGCCCAATGAGCAAAACATGAAGAACCAATAGCTTGAATTGTACCAAGAAGACAACCAGCAAAAAAACTCAGCCAAACAAACGTAAGCTTTAGAGAACACTACTCATTCTCCATAGTGTTCCTCACCATTATACATTTTGTTAATTAGATTAAAACTAAAGATTTTTTTTTAAAACCTAAAATAACTTTAAGTAAAGTCAAGAATCAAAGTATTAATTATCATGTATCAACACTTTATGTTGCATTTTGGACAACATTAAACTTTGATGTTTGCATCAGCTAGCTTTAAGTTTTTTTACTAACCCCAAGATATCTATCATAAATATGTAATAATTTTTTCGTTTAGTAATATTAAGTTGTCTTTATCACTAGATATTTCAATTGTTGTTCTACTACTTTCAAGTCTTATGCTTTCAAGCCCTGTAAGTGTTTTTTTTTTTCATTGGTTGAACCTTTTAATTACTTCAAATGATCTGACACTTGAACAATGTTATTGCTAAATGGTAAATGACTAGGATGCCTCATTTTGAGTGTATTTTATCCGCACTCCTAATAAAAAAAAGATGCAATCGTTCTTTTAACTTTGATATATGTGATTGAAAATACTTGCAAACCTTACGATTCATTCTAATGCTTTAGATTACTTATTTAAATAAAATAACACGAGTTTTCCTACATATTCTCTCAATTCACACAAAATTAGTTAATGTTTTTTTATCACCATCCCTTTCAAGCTAAATAGGAGCTATATGATAATCATACAGTTGCTCTCTATATTTGTCTATATAGTAATCATATAGATACTCTCTATAATTGTCCATTTAGTGCATTTAAACAAAAATAACCAATATAATGTATCTTCTTGGTATGTAGTCAAATTAATTGTCTTTTATACACTCGAGTGTTTGAAGCCTTATGATAATGAAGTTAACCCAAACCACGGTAGAAATACAAGTTTTATTATTGAAATTTAAATAGGTTACTACGCGACTCTTCAAAACAAGAAATACATGATAACAAACATAAAGAATGATTCCCTAGAGCGAGTATGCGGCTGGCGGCTGACGGTTGGATAATTGGTAGGGGTCGGATTGGAGGTGGTTGTGAGAGAAAGAGAGTTGGAAGTGGCTTTTGGCAGCACCTAGAAAGTAAGTGCAAGGAGTTGCTGGGGCTGACTGATAGGTTGGAGGAGCGGCGACAGTTCTAGGACGGTTGGAGGATGCTACAGTGGAATTTTTTTGCAATTACATGAGGGATATTGGTTCTTTATGTTTTCTAATAAGAAATCACATTTGACACTTTCCTATGACTTATGGATCTGGCATAATTGAGTTTGATAAACTATTTGATTATTATGTAGATAAAAAACTCAAGATCAAGAAAAGATTCCTTCAAATGGATTGATTTGGCACTGATGTATGTTATTGGAGTGGAGGAAAAGTTCCTAATTCATGGGTTGATGCAGAAATCATATATTCTTAATGAATACGAACAAAGTTTATTGGATAATATTTGAGCTTTCACTTCCTATAACTTAATGATGCTATTTGAATTTGACCCATCTTGCACCTTAGCACAGACCTTGCAAGCAATGGGTGTGTTATAGAAGTGTTTTCCAATTTTGTTTGAGCAGTTAGGGTTATTTGATAAAAGGCATGAATGTTTTTCCTCCAAATCTCTTTATAAGTGGAGGAAGGCCACTATAAATTAGGTCACTAGATATACGATAAGATAATCTATTAGATATTTGTGATACCGAAACTAGTCAGAAGAACAATGGAAACACTAAAACAAACTTTCATTAATATTAAAATAGGGTTACAACATGACACGAATGGAAATAACAACACAAAACATAAAAACAACACAAACAAACACTCCTAAATGTAT
>JXCR01074077.1:14990-26679 GCA_002079205.1 Phalaenopsis hybrid cultivar | reverse complement strand
TATGATTTTCAAGTTTATTTTTCTTTAGATGGAGATTTTTGAAGCTAGATTATTGTTTTGTTTGAATGAAATCTACTAGCAATTCTCATTCTTTGCAAAGACTTAAGGCTAGGGATGATGTAGTATCATTAAAATTTCTTACAAAATATGATCTCAGCTCTTTTTTCTTCAAGACAACATTTATTGAAGCATTTTTATTTTCGAAATGAGGTCTGTCGTTACAGAAAGCAAATGCATATTCCCTACCATGTTGTCTATGCTTTTTCTAAAGGTTCACAACTACTTTCTAATAGATTGTATAACACATCAGCCATTAATTTTTACTATGGCTAGCTGAATTCATATTTGGTTGGCTGGGACCTTCTCGTTAGTTTTCACTGTTTTTGAGGAGGCTGATAGAGAAAGTAAAGAGAGAGACAGGACAGGAGAAACAGAAAAATCAAACAATGGAATCCTTGAAATAGAAGTAGAAAAATGGAAAGGGCTGAAAAAAAATTCAGAGGGAAAGGGCTGGGGGAGTGAGCAAGGAAGTAATAGAAAGCAAAAGAGAAACATAGATGAACTTGGAGAATGGAACAGGTAAAGGCAGAGGCGGAGCTGCAGGTTGACAGAGAATTAAGACATTTGGTGTTTAATGATGGGAGTGGCGCTGTTAGTGGAGAAAGGGATGTTAGGGAACATGAGAAGGTCTAGAAAGTGCCAAGGATGTGTTAGCGGAGAAGGAGAAGATGGGGAACATGAAGAAGTGCAGAATTTGCTTAAGGATTGGGTAGAGGTTTATGATATCGTAGACATATTGGAGTGGAGGTTGGTTACCGTGGAGTTGGCTACTATGTGGAGAAGGGCATTTGAGAATGTGATGAGGCAGTGTTGTTGTTGGTAGCAGTTTAGAGGGTAATGGTTTATGTAAGGGGTGTTAAATCGGGTTCACAGGTCGATTTCAACCCAAAATTGACCCAGGTTAGTTTCAACTAGAAATTGCTTGACCCGAACTCGACCAAAAATTGCTTGATCAGAAACCGACCAAAAATTGCTTGACCAGAACCTGACACGAATGTACAAATTATAAATTCTAAACCTAAATCATTCCGCTGACTCGAACCCGACTGATATAACCTGTTTAATATAAGACAACGAGTATTTAGGTCAAATTGAGATTAATTTTGAGTCAATCTTGTATCAATTTAGTGTTGGTGAGTTGATTTTCAGGTCAATTTTGAGTTGGTAAGTCAATCTAAACGTGAGCTGAAAATTTAAACATGTTAGGATTCCTAACCCGAACACTAACTACAATTATTCTAGTCGACCCAGAATCCGAATTTTTTGAGTCAATTTTAGTTTGAGTTAGACTCTGTTTGGTGCATTTGTAGCTGTGAAACTATCATGCCCCCATACCTGTTCAATTGTAAGTTAGTTTAGTTGTTGTGTTGCAGTTGTTTCTGAGAAACTGTATGTTATTTGTTCAGCTGTTAAACTGATATACTGTAGTTGTTTCTAAAAAAATGAATAAATTGCCCACATACATGTGCTTGCTGTAAGTTAGTTGTTTCATCATGATTTTAACACACATAGGAAAACTCTTCTTAAAATTTATAGAAAGTTGGAGGTCCAATAACTTCAGAAGTTACGCATCATTCAACAATGAGTCACACACAAATTAAAATTGATAACAACAACCAATGTTATCATTATGTTATTCTCGGTGTCCAAGCGATCAAGTCTCTTGAAAAATTCTCTCTAAAGCTATTTAGCACATGTGGTCACTTTCTGAAGCGAAGTCCTCATAATCATCATCCCATCTAAAAAAAATTGTGATCATTTTTTGATATACTCCTAGGACACTTAAAATTTACTCGCACAAGTAGCTTCAACGTTAATAGGAAGCATTGCAAACTGCAGTTACAGTACACTACTCTAGAAACTTCAGAGGTCCTTGAACACATATTTTCTGAGAATGCAGACTTTAATACATCTATCTGAACTTGAATCACAAAATAAACATTGGAAATCATAGTTTAATCACAAAAACATATGACCATAATATTTATTTCAGGGTAGAACATGATCATTTTTGTTAAATCTCTACCCAAACTAGTTGATCCTTGCTTTAACTTCTTCCATAATTTCTAATCTTTTTTGAACTGATTGGATTTATTTTTTTAATGAAGCTCTATTATTCTACCACTTCTGTCGTTAAACTGTGTAGTAATATTTTGCCAACCACCCTTCTTATTAAAGAGAGTAGTTGGACAATTGCCTAATTCCACCTCTTTTAAATATGGGTCACAAAAAAATATTTTCTTATCATGTTCCCATGTGGCACTTGCTCCGAACTAATTGACTTAAAAGAAATATCATATGAATTCAGCACAGAAGGAGTTGAATGATGCTCACTTACGTAATAAGCAGCATTGACAAATATATCACATAATTCTTATGGATTTGCATTTCTAACACTTTAACAATTACAATTAAATGCATACCACCAATAAAAGATTGAAATGTATTCAGAAAGTGGAATTGAAATGTATTGATTTGTGTAACAACTATACAGTCATATCCAACACAAAAACGTTCAAATGGATTATGTAGTTTATTTGTGAATGAGGTGCACTGAAACTATCATGGCATTAGAAGATTTATAAATTAAACAAAACCGACAACTAAAATTGAATGGAAAACAAGGGCTTAGATTAGAAGTTACATTGGTGCCCTCACAATAAGTGGGGACGCATCTTCGATCTAGGCAAGAGACTTTCAAGTGATAAATAAAGTGTATACATGTGATGCACATATTAAGCAAATTTTAATAAACCTGCTCTCAAGAGGTAGCCAAAAGAGAAGAACATCCTTATTTCAACTGTGTGTTCATTGCGTCATAGCCTTAAAACCAAGAACATCTCTTTTTGTAGGTTGCAAGGTAATCTGTCATCTATTGCCAAATGACGACATAAACATAATACATCCCTAGATCGGCGTGACAGAGTATCTTAGGCAGCAACAATTGATCAACAACATAACAGGCCAAAAGTAAACAGTAAAGAACCAATCATTGCACTTACGATCACGCATAATGAGAGCCTTAAATTTGCACTGGCTTTCAAAATATCCAAATAAACCCTTCATTCCACCGGGGCATTTAAATAAGGAAGGTTTACCTACATAACACACAATTCCTATGTAATTACATATTTATCATATTAACTTCAATTTTTAAGTGTGTCATCTCAGCTGGTCAAGAGAAGGTGCAAGTCACTAACAAGCGGCCCTAACAAATAAACAATATCAAATAATCTATAACATTAACCTCAATTCTGTTAAAGTTACAGCCCTAAAAATAAGCCCCTTCATCACAAAATAAAGTTGATTATATTGATAAAATCCAAATTGGTTTTATGTTTAAGTAATCCCCCCATAAAATAAATAAATTAATATCTAGTAATGCTCCCTTGTAAGAGAAATCACAACTAAACAACCATACTATATCATAGAAAGCAACTCCAACAAGTTGGTAATCCCATATTCCATATTACATTTGTAATAATATAAGGATTGTGCGAGCGTGTACGTAAGTTACCCAAAGAAGCTAATGGACAAAATACTCCAATTTTCGGTGTGTACGCAACAACAATTTCAGTGGTACTGCAAATTTAATTGTGTATGCATTGGATACATAAAATATAAGATGCTACAACATACGACTTGTGAGGCATGCAAGCCAATTTTCTTTTTTTTTTCAAACCACTACAACCATGGATAAAATACTCTCGCTTTGATTATCAAGCATTCAAACTGCTACACCTCTTTTTCACTGAAATTTGCACTTGCATAAACATGCCAAATTTAAACAACGATTTCATGGAAATATTTCAACCATAAATAACAAAACCGAGACCACCATCATCAATTCAAACTAACATAAATAACAACTGAAGGCATGCATGCTTCTCATTTGTGCACATGTGCAACACTCATAAAAATACTCCAACAGTAACTAAAACATGCATTACTCTAGAAACATCTCGCAATCCACTATCGAACTTTCCCTTTTTTGGCACAAAAACAAAATTTCACAAGCAACAAATAAAATAGATCTTCCAAAACTTCCTCAAGCATAGAATTCATGACATTTTCCATATCAACAGAACTTCCAGATGTAAAAGAGGAACGCCAATAAAAATACAATTGAAATCGACATAACAAATCACTAATGACTACAATTGATGCGCCTTAATTCCATCGAATCACGTAGCAAATGAAAGAAGACACATAATACCATTCATGCTTGAAATACCATAGTCAAACCCTCAACAATAGTTGTGAATCAAAATGACCTCATAAAGATGAAGGAACTACTCGGAATCCAACAACTGAACTGATGAAAAGAGAGGCAAACTATCAGTCCGCTGTCAGCAATAGAAGAAAACAAAAGAAAATGGGAATAGCTCAGATGCCACCAATGGAAGAGAAGAAAGAAAGGAGAGTAAATCTACAACCAAGTGAATGCCCAAGGGCTTGAAGGTTACGAAAACACAATCTCAGCCTAGGGCCGCAACCCTTACTAACTGCGCGTGGTGTCAAATTGGCACGATAACTACGCCATCCCGAACTGGACCAAATCTATCCAGGCTTTTTGAAATGGGACGATCGGTTCTTTTAAGGATTGATGCCTCTTTTCAAGAGAGGGGCCCACTCTTAGTTATCCTAGGGTTATTTATTTGCTTTGTGATGTTTAGGATTTCAGTTTTGATTGAGTTTTTTTTTCCGGGACAGTTGTTAACGTCTCAGGTTTTCCCTTCTAGATTTATAAGGATTGAGTGGTGTTCTGACTGTATCTCTTTCCTAAGGAGGTGATTCCTCATTTACCCATACTTCGCATCTTTACCTTCACTGTCGACTTTGCATTCCCTGCTATAGCCAGCCAGGACAACATCCCACTTGCTGCTATTCCTATAGTTTCCAGCCACACAACTGCCAACTCTCCTTCCAATCTGGCTGCCACCCATCTCAGCCCGCCCAATACCCTTCCTCCACTTTCTCCAAACCCTGTTGATGCCCATCATAGCTGTACCAAACCTTGCTCTGCTTCCCTCCTTGAAGCTGTGATTTTTTTTGCATTAATGAAAAAAAGAAACTAGGCATTATGAAAAACGAGCTAAGATACAAGCCCCACATCTATGCAAAGCGGGTGCTAAGTATCAGGCTTACAAAAAAACTCTATCCCTTTCAACAAAAAATGACAAGGGACGAATATGAAGTAAAGTTTAAACAAAAAAACTATCCTGCTCCATCTATCTCAATTGCATAGCAACCTTCTTCCTCTCACTGTCGTAATCTGAAAAACAACAAGCATGTTGTTTTTCTGCTCTTCTAGCTACTTGTCACTCCCTTTCAAACCCTAGCTGACACCTTTTCACCTTGGATCCACCCTCATTTTAGTGTCGTGTCGTTGTTCGTTATAATTTCAATTTACATTTCTTTGGTTGTACTTCACTATTTGGATTCAACAATAATATTTAATTTTTCTATTGTTGTTTGATTAAACTTTTGTATCATTTGATATCAGAGTTAGTCTAATTCTAGTCCTATCATAGATTTACCAAAATTCACCAATACCCAACCCAATCTCCACCCAAAACCTCACGCCCTTGTTGATTTTCAAATCAACCCCAAAAACATTTTTTTCCCCAGTCTAGAGCACCCCTTAAACCGTCTTTCCCATCTCAAGCCTAAGATTTAATCTCACCACCGAGAAGACAAGTGTCGAACAACGTTTAAGAACTTATCATGGAAGTGGTGCAATAGGAACTTCCATGCCTTCAATAAAGGCTTGCAGAAATTTAGGAAGTACTCATGGAGAGGTTATTGTCGATCGTGATAGCAAAATTCAAGGAGAGGAAGGAACACCTGAATCTCTTCCGTAGGGATGATTTCAATGAAGAGAAATGTAGGTCATTATGCTTTGGTATACAATATCAGAGGAGGTCGAGGGATGAAGTGACTTATGGAGGACAAAGAGACCTGATAATGAAGGTAGATCTATTGAATTTCAAGGGGAGAATGAATCTGGATGACTTCATTAAGTGGCTGCAGATTTCCAAAATGATTTTTGAATGCAAGGAGGTACCGACTGATATGAGGATGAAACTTGTTGCTATCAAGCTGAAGAAGAGTGTCTCTTTGTGTTTGGAGAATCTACAGTGAGAGCGAAAGAGAGATGGTCGAGACAAGATCACTAGTTGGGAGAAGATGAAGAAGACGCGAAGGAAGTACCTATCAAACAATACCGCCAAGACATGCCCTTGAGGCTACATCACTTCAAGAGCTGTCAATGCAGGGGTTCACGACATAATTATAGCAGCTTAAGCTAAAATATGAGCTGATAGAGCCAAAAAAGTACACTATAGCTAGGTACTCGGGAGGCTTGAAGCCATCCATCGACAATGTGGTCCAACTACAGTTTTCTTGGTCATTGGGTGATGTTTAGACTTTGGCAATGAAGGTGGAGAGAGTCTAAGCAAAGCAAACACCCATCTACAATTCAGATAGCCACCCACAACTGAAGACATTGACAAGAGCACACCTTAGGGGTTGAGTAGACTGGTCAGAAGAAGGATAGAGCTGCTCAGAGTGAGAAGAAACTCTAAAAGAATAGCACACCTAACTTAGTTCCAACTGAAAATGCTTTAGATGGCATGAATGTGGACACATCGCTTTCAGTTGTCTGACCCGACCCGCAATTACTTATATTTTTAATCTCCAAAATATTATAAAAACTTGACCCAAATTATATTCAGCGGCTAGTGTGAATAAAATGAAATGATATGAAAAGTTAATGATAAAACTTCACACTAGAGGTACTACACAAGTATACGTATCGTTTCAATTGATATAGAATTTTTCTTAAAAACACCATTATCGATCCCACTAGGATAGTTGAACTATTTAAATTGGCTTGCTAAACTTCAATGCAAATTTTATTTAGATTATAGATTTAAATGAAAATGAAATGATAATAATGGTTAAAGCTAAATTAAAGCAAAGAAAAACAACTATATTTAACAATTTAATAAAAGTAATTCTAATGAGTTTGAATAATATGTAATGATACTTCCCTTTGCAATGAGATATTAATCTATGTATGGTTTGAATAAGTAAAAATATGATCATGTATTGTGACAAATAAGAGCATTCATATTCTTTACCCTCTCAAGATGCTAGCAAAAATATTGACTAATTTTGAATTTTTTACCTGCTTGTGTAATAGTGATGATTAGATTATTGTCTCTCATATCTAGATTACTCACCGTGTCTTCTCTATAGGACCTATCAGAGACCCTTACGATCCAAACTCTAAACTGAATTTGAAAAAGAATCTTGTCAGTCACTCTGGAAACATCAATTCTACGACCCCCAAAACTTATCTCCCTATCTATTTGCACTTCTTTTAGGTGATCGCAACGGCTATGCCCAGATGAAGTGTGACACTCATTAGTTGGGTGAAATTATAGCCCTCCCGGGTCTTTATGTTTCTGAACGGATTTTAACATCACAAGTGGTTAATTTGTAAAATCAGTGAAGAATCGGTGAAAATATCATCATAATTTTAAAAGTCAAAAATAGATTTTTAAATCATTTTTACCCCACAAGATTAATTCCCAAGAGCAAGAAAAAAGAAAGGGAACTACTCAAAATTCATGGAAAATAAAATAAAAATACCAAATTTATATTGAAATCCAAGTCTTAGAAATAAAAACTTAAACACAAATACAAAGTACCTTATGTCTTCTCTTCAACACAAATTCTGGAGTCATCTTTAAGAAATCTCCAAACTCTTACTATTACAACACAAAACACACTAAAACATACACTTAAACACTAAAGTGGGACTTCAAATGCTGCCAAAAAGTCCTCCATTTCATCCAATTTTTGTTCATATTAATAGATTTCTGAAAATAACCAAGGGTTGCTTCAAACACCCCTTCAAAATTCGGCGAAATTCAATAGATCTTCTAGAAAGAAAGTTACTGGCGCTATAGCGCCCGTTGCCCGCGTTTGTGGTGCTATAGCGCCGGGGGATGGCGCTATGACGCCATACCATTTTGCACAATTTTTGTTCATTTTTTTCTCATTTTCTCCATATGTCTATTCCATGTACCTGGAGCAAAAAACATACAAAATACATTCCTTGAAAACGCGATATCACTAAAAATATGCATAAAACGATGATAAAATATGCACTAAAAATAGGTAATTTTAAGGTGAATCATTGCCTCACGAGCAGAGTTGTTTCTTTCACATAATTGGGTGCAGTGGAGGAGCTGAATGAGGATATAGTTAAAGAATAGAGTGAGGAGTACCAGCTTTCAGCAGATGATAATGTCATTCTTGTTGTTTGGGGGTTCTTCAGACTGAGGCTGTGAGGGAGCAGCAATGGCTTCGCCATAATATCTTTCGTACCCATTGCACTGTGAAAGGAAGAGTTTGCAACCTTATCATCGATGGAGGTAGTGCAAAAATGTGACGTCTACATAAATGGTGGACAATTTGAGTCTCACTTCTTAGAGACATTCTCTGACGTGTTTGAAGAAAGAGAACATGGTCAATATTGACAGGATATGCCTCGTAAAATTTTCTATTGGGAGCCAACTTCGGAATCAAGTGTGGCATGACGTTGTGCCCATGGATAGCCTGTCACATCCTGTTGGGGTGACAATAACAGTTTGATCGCATGACTCAACATGATGAATTCAAGAACACCTACATGTTTATAAATGATGAAAAGTGAATAATTGTCCTACCTTCTGCAAATTCTGAAATTATAAGCACTTGCACCAGCAGGAACGATTTTGGTGCTGATAGAGGGCAGCGAGACAGGAGAGCCGATACCATTCACAAGACAACCACTACAGTAAAGGTTTAAGATATTATGACCGATAACTTATTACCATGGCTGCCATCGTTAGGGGTAGTTCAGTTTATCTTCACGTCAGAGAGAAATGAGCCAATCTTGTGCTACTTTTGAAGGACTTTACAGAGTATCTTTGACATGAAGTCTTAGTTCAGTTCAACAAGATCTCCATAGATGGTTGACATATAAAGATAGTTACATGCAATCCAAAAAAATTGTTTCAGTTGTTTTGGGAGATAATGCATCTGACAGTGGGATCCAAGTGCTTCTAAAGGCACAATTGAAGACCCTCTAGCACCGAGAGATTATGACATTTCTGCTACCATCAAAGGTAACCTAATTCCTTACTGTGAGAAGACAGAAGCTCCGATGGATGAGGTTGAAGCTCTCCCAACCCTGGAAGACTAATGTGGGGCATGAAATTGACACGACAATTGTCGTGTCCTGATCTAGACCGAACCACTTTAGACTTTGTAAAGGGAGATGCTGGCTCTTTGAAGGGGGGTTGACGCCTCCTTTCAATAAAGGGGCACATTTCTAGTTATACTAGGTTTATTTATTTGCATTGTGATGTCCAGGGTTTCAGTTTTGATTGTGTTTTTGTTCGGGACAGCTGTCGATGTTTTAGATTTTCCTTTATAGGGCTGTATCCATGGGTCGAATGGGTGCTACGACTGTAAGTTGCTCCCGAGGTGGTGATTGTCCACATCTACACTTTCTCTGCCTCACATCCTTCGCTGCCAACGTTTCCTTCCATGCTGCAACTGCCTAAGATAGCATCTCGGTTGCTACTTCTCCCGTTGTTCCCAGCCTCACAACTGAGAGCCCTCCTTCTAGTCTGGCTGCAACCTATTTCAGCCGGCCCCAAACCCTTCCTCATCTTTCTCCCAGCCCTGCTGCCACCCAACAAAGCCACCCCAAACATTCCTCTGCTTCCCTTCAGAGTTGTAGCCACTGTTCCGGCCATCCCCACCTTGCCACAACACTCTTCCTCTCGNTTTATAAATGATGAAAAGTGAATAATTGTCCTACCTTCTGCAAATTCTGAAATTATAAGCACTTGCACCAGCGGGAACGATTTTGGTGCTGATAGAGGGCGGCGAGACAGGAGAGCCAATACCAGTCACAAGACAACCACTGTAGTAAAGGTTTCAGATATTATGACCGATAACTTATTACCATGGCTGTCATCGTTAGGGGTAGTTCAGTTTATGTTCACGTCAGAGAGAAATGAGCCAATCTTGTGCTACTTTTGAAGGACTTTACAGAGTATCTTTGACATGAAGTCTTAGTTCAGTTCAACAAGATCTCCATAGATGGTTGACATATAAAGATAGTTACATGCAATCCAAAAAAATCGTTTCAGTTGTTTTGGGAGATAATGCATCTGACAGTGGGATCCAGGTGCTTCTAAAGGCACAATTGAAGACCCTCTAGCACCGGGAGATTATGACATTTCTGCTACCATCAAAGGTAACCTAATTCCTTACTGTGAGGAGACAGAAGCTCCGATGGATGAGGTTGAAGCTCCCCCAACCCTGGAAGACTAATGTGGGGCATCAAATTGACACGACAATTGTCGTGTCCTGATCTAGACCGAACCACTTTAGACTTTGTAAAGGGAGATGCTGCCTCTTTGAAGGGGGATTGACGCCTCCTTTCAATAAAGGGGCACATTTCTAGTTATACTGGGTTTATTTATTTGCATTGTGATGTCCAGGGTTTCAGTTTTGATTGTGTTTTTGTTCGGGACAGCCGTCGATGTCTCAGATTTTTCTTTATAGGGCTGTATCCATGGGTCGAGTGGGTGCTACGACTGTAAGTTGCTCCCGAGGTGGTGATTGTCCACATCTACACTTTCTCTGGCTCACTTCCTTCGCTGCCAACGTTTCCTTCCATGCTGCAACTGCCTAAGATATCATCTCGGTTGCTACTTCTCTCGTTGTTCCCAGCCTCACAACTGAGAGCCCTCCTTCTAGTCTGGCTGCAACCTATTTCAGCCGACCCTTCCTCATCTTCCTCCCAGCCCTGCTGCCACCCAACAAAGCCACCCCAAACATTCCTCTGCTTCCCTCCAGAGTTGTAGCCACTGTTCCGGCCATCCCCACTTTGCCACAACACTCTTCCTCTCCTTGCCACCATTAAAAAACAACAATCCTGTTGTTTTCCTGCTCTTGCAACCACCTGCCACTCCTTCCAAACCCTAGCCGACACCTCTCTACCTTGGACCCATCCCGTTTTAGTGTTGTGTGTTGTTGTTTGTTGTAATTTCAGCTTTCATTTGTTTGGTTGTACTTCCCTATTTGAATTCAACAATAATATTTGGTTTTACTATTGTTGTGTGGTTAAACTCTTNTGTTTGGTTGTACTTCCCTATTTGAATTCAACAATAATATTTGGTTTTACTATTGTTGTGTGGTTAAACTCTTGTTTCATATGCGTTCACAAAATGAAGTTTTTTTCTATCCGTGATTCGGAAATGCAGTAGAAACGGACCACCAAAACGACAATTACAGTGTCTTCATACCGTACCCTAGAAGGAAAGCGGAGCCAAACCAACCCTTAGCATAACAGGATAATTTTTGACACCCCTCATTTCTGGTAGGGGGAATGGGGATGGCTCGGGACTCTCCTTTGACTATCTTGATTTTGACTAGTGCTTTGGGAGGGGGTTTGTGAAGAGATGAGGATGCCGTGAATGGTGTAGGCAGTGAAGTTGAGGTTATTAATGACATCAATGATAACTAAGAGGAGGCTTTATTACTGACTAAGAGGAGG
>JXCR01074062.1:0-11954 GCA_002079205.1 Phalaenopsis hybrid cultivar | reverse complement strand
ATATATATATATATAAACTTATATTTTTTTGGAGTAATTAATTTGGGTGATCTCCAAATGTCTATATTTTTGTGCACCAATTATTGAGTTTTGGGCTCACTTTCATTGTTTGAAAAAGTAATCTTTCTCTACTTTTTAAAAATGCAAGTACTCACAAAAATTATTTTTAAATTCAAACACAATTTTTGAAAAATAATCTTCCTCAGCACTTTATGAGCTTGTTATTCAACTTTTGGTGCCATATGTATGAATTGGTTTTGAGTATGTTGTTTCTCGCATAGTTTCAATGTTGCCTTTTTTATTATCCCTTGTTTTCTGCATGGAACTCTAGTTTTTTGATGCAGTAATACAACAACAACAAAACCTTTATTCCGCTAAGTGGGGTCGGCTACATGAATCCTTTTTCTACATTGCGTCCTATTTAGTGTCATATTTTCATTTAAGTCTAATAAATTAAGCTCATATTTTTATAGAATATATCCAAGTCTTTCTAGGTCTAGCTCTACCTTTCTTTACATAAGTAGAATCTAAAACATCTACTCTTTTAATCGGATGATCAGATGGTCTATGTTTAATGTGACCAAGCCATCTAAAACAACTCTCTCTAATTTTGTCTGTCACCGGAGCTACACCAACCCTATCACAGATATATTCATTTCTCATGTTGTCTCTATGTGTAAAGCCACTCATCCACCTAATCGTTCTCATCTCGGCAACACGCAACTTTGTTTTATGCTTCTCTTTTCAAGGCCAACTTTCAACGCCATATAGCATTGCCGATCTCACCACCATCTTATAAAATTTTCCTTTCTGACTAAGCGGTACTTTTCTATCACACAATAGGCCCGAAGCATTTTTCCAGTTCAACCAACCGACTTGAAATCTACTAATAACATTCCCATCTATATCACCATCATTTTGAACAATAGGCCAGAAATATCTAAAGCATTTACAACTTTTAATAATTTGATCACCCATAGTTACATTTTTGTCACTAGAGCTACTACTACTAAAATTATATTCCATGTATTTAGTTTTAGTTCTACTCAAAAAAAGCTATTTAGACTCCAAGGTAAACTTCCATACCTCAAGTTTTTCCATAGCTTTTTCTGTCGTCTTATTCACGAGAAGGATATCATCAGTTAAAAGTATACACCAAGGTACATTCTCCTGTAAGTGTCCAGTAAAACCATCCATAACTAAAGCAAAAAGTTATGGGCTTAAAGCCGATCCTGATGTAAACTAGCAGAAATAGGAAAATATTTGGTCAATCCTCCTGTTCGAACACAAATGACAGCTGTTGTATGTATTTCTTTATTGACTTGAATATAAGTCATATCAACACCTTTCTTCTCAAGAACTATCCAAAGTATATCTCTTGGAACCTTATCATAAGCATTTTCTAAATCAGTAAAAATCATATGTATATCCTCCTTATTATCTTTGAACTTCTCCATCATGGTGCAGTGCTAAATATAAAATTTTATTCTTCGACATCAAGTTGTTGAATTAGATATTGGTATTCATGCTTGGAATATGCCCCCATTATGAAGTTTGGTAATTATCGCGTTGGGTTATTAAGAGACCGCAAAGAGATTTTGAAAGACCCATGTGTTGCTTTTCCTGTTCTTATTGTTTGGAACCATCTAACTTGCCTCATGTACTACAATATTTGTCTGCGACACGATCACAGTTGCACTATCACCGTTTTTCTTACAAGGCATCTATATTGTTCACTAAGGCCAAAAATGAATGGCTGGTTTTTTTTGCTATCTTTTGTTTCTCTTTTCCTGCCCTTCTCTCTTCTTATTTTATTTCTCTAGTTTATACAAGTCTCTTTTTTTCTTCCAGGTTTCTTTTCCTCCCTCCATATCCCCTCTTTTCATAGCCCAAACTGCCACAAAATCTACCAGATTTTTCACCATGACACCAGCAGGCAGCTAATATTTTTTTTCTTTAAATAAAACAAAGTTAAGCTGGTGTCTTTCGTTATGAAATTAGGGTCTCGGTTGCACTTGGAAGAGTGAGGAATTCCCTAACGCATGCTACCAATACTTTCTTGATTGGTGGTAGGACTTTGGCAAAAGAAAGGGGAAGCCATGGAACTCATTTACGATTTGGCGCATCATATATGAGAATAGCATTGGACAATTCCGCTAGACCAAGCCCTTCTCCGGTCTAAGGAAGATGTTCGGAACAAATATGAGTTCTGTTTTTTCTCTCTTTTTTTTGTGGTTTCAGGCCAATAACATTTTGGAATTTGCAATCACTCATGTAGATAATTAAAATAAATTAGTATTTTTGCAAAATCTTCTGTTTTAAAAGTTGTACTTTTTTCCTGCGGATTGAAATTTGAGCTCCATAAACTAACACTATTGGGAAGCCATTACTTTTGATTCAGACCAGTAATGCTGCTATTCCATCTTGTTAAATGTCTTTGATGCTCTTTGAGTTCTTACTGCAGATGATAGCTTTCATACTTATTATTATGGTTGTTTTTCCCGTTCAAAAAATGGGAGCCTTTCATTGATGGTATTAATGGGATGTATTGATTAAACTTGCGCTTTTATGAAATCAGTGCACATCTAAAGAGGAAAGCATATCTTGTGACTGTAGATTGAGGAGTCGAGCATGGGTATAAGGTTCAACTGAGGCCAAGTTCTTTTAACCATACCATTGTGTTTAAGAGTTGTTTTAGAGAAACAAAACTGCTCCGTGACAATGCCCAGCAAATGCTTTTTCTGATTGCAGCAAGGCTAAAATTTCCCAAAATATATTGAAATCAGGTTTTCGTGTTTGTTTGATATGCCATAAATGTGAGGTTAATTGCTTCTATAAATCTATGCAATTAATTTGTGTAGTTGTGAATCTTTCTCTTGGGAATATAATTATATTTCTTTTTGTGAGGCTAGATCTAATTGAGAAAATTACTCAAACATTACCGTTTATCATACTTATTCTTCTCTACATACTGAGGAGAATCTTTTAAGCATGGTCTGGAATTTATGCAAGTCGTTTTGCTTGATATGGTTTCAAAGTCATGATCCAAGTGTTACTGGAGTTATCCCAAACCACGTCGCAAGACACATATTTATTAATGACTTAAACAATGTTACAATGAAGGCTCAAAAGGAAGAAAGGCAACACACAAAGCAAAAACGTAAAAATAAAGGATTACAAATGAAGAGTCGACAAAAATAGATGCAACAAGCTTGACGAAGAGGGAGTTCAAAGAGGTGGCGCTAGATCAACAACAACAGTGAAGGCCAGAGAGGTGTCGGGTGGGTGTGGAAGCAGGACACAACAATCGTAGAGGCGTCGAATGACAACTAGAGATGCAGAAAGCGTCGTCGAAGGCTTGACCCGAAGAGGTAGTTGATGGTTGTCTGCAGGAGGCAATGAAGAAAGGTGGCTTGCCGGAGGTAGTGTGGCGGCACAATTTCTGTGGGACAGGGGAGATGTGGCCTACTGGGGCAGGGTGGCGACATTATGCCTGTAATGGTCAGGGAGCAAAGAATATGTTATGCGGGGATAGGGTGGTGGCACGATGCCTGCGGGGCAGTGGCCAAGGATGGTGATTGATGCCGAGGATCTGTGGTAGGCTGTGGTCTTCAGGGGAAATGCAAGGCAAAGCTGGAAGGAGTCGTTAGAGGCAACAGTCTGTCGGAAGGGGCTGCTGGGAGAAATTGGAAGGGGCAGCGGGCAGTGCGGTCTGCAGGGAAGCTGTAGGAAGGAGAAGTGGTGGCTGTGGAATGTAGAGAAGCTGTAGGGAGGAGGTTGCTGGCGGAAGGAGGGGGCAACTGGGTTGGAGAGCAGGGGGCTGTCGTGAGTGCTGGAGGAGGTTGTGGGAGTCAGCGGTCTGCATGAGCAGAGGGAGGAGGTGCAGTGGGCTCCTGCTGACAAAGAAGAGTCTTGGGCGGGCTGAGAGAAGGCGGGAGCTGTGGCAGTCAATTGGGGAGCGTGATGGAGTTGGAACGATGGAGATAATCACTAGCTCGGACGGGGTTATAGCCGAAGCGCCTTCCTCGTCGTTGGATACAACCCTTAAGGGAAAAAACTCTTGGATAAAACCTGAAAAAAGATGTAGAAAGCACATCACCTTCTATTTATAAAAATACTTGACCTATTTTAGGAAACACTTAAAATAAGAAGGGAGAATAAATTGATATTTCAAAATTTAGGAAAGGGTTTTAAAATAAGGAAGGAGAATAAAATAAAATCAGGATTTCAGATTTTAGGAAATGATTTAAATTTGAAAGGGCCTAGGAAAGAAAGTAGGAAAAGAAGGAAAGAAAAAAGAAAATGAGGGAAAAAGGAAAGGTGGGAAGAGGAAGGAGGGCGCGTCAACCCCCCTCTATTGAGCACCAGTGATCCTTCCTTGAGCCCCACATCATTCTCCCGAGTTTGGGAGAGTTTTGACCTCATTTGTCCAAGTTTCCATATCCACAAACAATAGAGTTAGATCTACAATGTTGAATGCGACTGAAATGTTGTAGTGTTATAGTAATTCAATCTTGTATGCATTGTCATTGAGTTTTCATAGACTTCTGAAAGGTTCGTTTGCTCTGGGTTTCGATTTTCTGAATACTCGTATGTGAATCGTTCCTTTTTTAACAGAATCCCAACGAGGTCGCCTTCTAGGAATGTTACTTTTTTCCTAGATTTATTAGCTTGTGTTTGATATTTTATGTTTTGTCTAGTAATGACGTTGTTAACCTCTTCGTGTATTTGCTGGATCTCATGAACCCTTTCAGTAGCGTCTTGGCTGAGCTCTGTTGTCGGCAGGAGTGGAATCAGCTCGATTGGTGTGAGTGGATTGTGGCCGTAGACAAATCTCAAATGGATTGTGTCCTGTTGTCTGACTTGTGGATTTGTTGTAGGCGAATGCAGATTGAGCTAGAAAGAGACCCCATTGTTTTATATTCTTTTGCATAAAACATCTGAGCAGGTTACTCAGGCTTCTGCTCACTATTTCGGTCTAATCGTCTGTTTTTAAATGAGCTGTTGTACTGAATTGAAGCTTGGTGTTTAAGTTCACCCATAAGGTTCTCCAGAAATGGTTTAGAAATTTGACGTCCCTGTTTGATGTAATGGTTTTGAGGATTCCATGTAACATTATAATCTCCTGAAGTATAACTCCGCGATATGAGATGCATGCAGTGTGCGTTGGTAGGGTACGAAATGCGTCATTTTTGAAAATTGTTCTACTAAAACCATGTATTGTTAGGGTACGAAAAATGCTCTACTACAACCATGAATGAATCTCCAGCCCGACTGCCCCCTCTTTCAACCAGCAGCCTCCTTCCTGTAGCTTCCCTGCAGTCTGCAACCACCATGCTTCCTACAATTTCCCTGCAGGCCGCACCGTCTGCTGTGCCTTCCAGCTCCTCCAGATAGCACCTCCTTGCAGACCATAGCCTCCAGCTGCTACTTCTAGCTATTCTCTGCGGTTCCTTTGCAGGTTGTAGCCTACCTCCAATCGTTGGAGTCGGCCACCATCCTTTCCCCCTGCCTCCGCAGGTATCATGCCGCCACCCGCCCNTCCTTCCTGAACCGATTAGGCTGGTTGAGGCCCCCAACTCCTACATCAATCTTCAGAGGTTGGGGGAGCTTCAACTTCATTTATCAAAGATTTTGGATTCTTGTAGCACATTTTTGAGTTTGCTATATTGAACGTAGTAGAAGCAATGTAGTCTCCCGGGGTTGCTGGTTCTACTACTGTGGTTTAAGAAGCACCCATATTCTGCTGGCAATTGCACCGCCTTTCAAAGCACCNGTGCATAGAAGGGTTTTGCAAGCTCGGAAAAGGGGAAGGATACACACCACCATGAGATGAGCTATAACCGAAACATCTTCTGTCATATTTCAATAAAAAGCAAACCCTAACACAAAAAACAACATATTTATAAGAAAGAATTACTAGGAGGGGGAAACCCCTTCACTTGGGCGATATCCCCAATCTTAAGCAGTTTCATGTTCGGTTTCGGCTCCTTCCTGAACCGATTAGGCTGGTTGAGGCCCCCAACTCCTACATCAATCTTCAGAGGTTGGGGGAGCTTCGACTTCATTTATCAAAGATACTGGATTCTTGTAGCACATTTTTGAGTTTGCTATATTGGACGTAGTAGAAGCAATGTAGTCTCCCGCTTTTCCAAGCCACATTCTTTGCTCCCTGCCCCTACAGGCATTGTGCCACCACCTTGCCTCAGCAGGCCACATCTACCTTGCCCCCGCAGGCAATGTGTCGCCACTATGCCATAGCAGAACACCTCCCTTCCCTACCTCCTGCAGGCTGCCATCTGCTGCCTTTTTGGGTCCAGTTTGCGACGACGTTTTATGCTTCTCTCAGCTGTGGTTCGACACCTTTATGATCGCTGGTTTGCTGTCCCATTGCTTGCACAACCACCCGACACCTCTCAGGCCTTCACCGCAGCCGCTGATCTAGCGTCACCTCTCCCGACTCCCACCTTCTCAAGCTTGTTTTGTCTTATTTTGTTGACTCTTCATTTATAATCCTTTGTTTTTACGCTTTGCTTTGCATGTTGTCTTTCTTCTCGAGTCTTCATTCTAACCTTATGTAAGTCATTTATAAAATTGCGTCTTGCGTCTTGGTTTGGGTTAATTCTGGTTTCATTTGGTATCAGGGTTAGCGTAAAACTAGTCTTATCTTAGGATTTCCTAGCTTCCGCCTTACCCTTCCACCAAAAAATTTTCTTTCCTATCCTGAGCCACCCATTCCAAAACCAAGTCCTAAATTCTCTTTGCTGATTTTTAAAATCAGCAATCCTAAATCAAATTTTTTACACTTCCAATTTGTTCTATACACATTTTCCTCCTCCCAACCCTAAACCCTAGTCATGCCACTAATGAGGTACGAGCCAAAGCCCACCTGGGAGGATATATGGCAAGAGATCCGTCAATTTCGGTGATGAATTACAAACACGGAAGATGAAATCCAATGGGAGGCTACCCTGGAACGTTTTCTAAAAGGTCAGAGAGGGGAATATGAAGATATGAAGATGAAACAGGAAATACAACTCCGGCTCCTGGCAACTTGCTTCCGCCGAAAGGTGCAGACTCTAGCTTCCAAAAAGAAGAGACCGTAACACCAAACGACCCCCTTGTTGTCATCCAACGATACCAATCTGCAAGTCTGGTAATGCCATAAATGCTGCAAGTGTCACGACTTTGGACACTTTGAAGCAGAATGCATAATGAGGGGGGGGGGGTGATCTACTTCACTGAGCAGGGCGTCATCGAAAAGTTGGGTAAAGATACCTTAAACACTGAAAATGATGATGACATAAACGAGAACCCGTTCTCTGTTGAGGAGGTCAATGTACACTTAGTCCCAGCGGAGCACGAGGAAGAGACACTTCCATTTCTAATTGACACCGAGATAGAAATTCCAATTGAGGTACAATCACAGCTCTGGAAGTTAGTGACATTGAGGTAATGTTAGTCCAACAGTGTATGAGATTATGGTACATCGAGCTAATATTTTGTAGACTTTGAGGGGAGCATCAGCAGGCCCAAACTTTGATGTCTACACGGATTATAAGTTTGAAGAGTTGAAATCAGATATAGGGTAACCATAGATAAGGAAATGTAGTTATTTCAGATTTATAGATCCCATCCCGAGTTGTTCCAATGGAGGGAGGTCCAACATGTTCAAATAGGATTCATTTTGTGCCATGCTTGTAATATTACGAGGAGTATTTCAGATGTTAGATTCAGCTTAGCGGAGTACCCATCAACAAAATTCAGACAGGAGGAATGAAATTCAGCTTTGAAATTTGCCCTAAGAGCTTGACGGGGATGAAAATTCTTTAATGTAATTCAGGTCCTGTAACTGATGTAGATGTCTCTTCTAAGTGGTCAGTAGTGAGAGTGTCACAACCTGCCACAAATTTAATCCCAGAATTGAGTTCTCTTCACATACTTGTTACTCGACCACCACACGCTAGACATGAGAAGTGGAATGAGAAGATTTCCAATGTAAGGGCGTGATGGTTGCATCTTTGAATGTGGTAAAAGAGGACATATACCTATCATAACAAGATGTGTTGTGGAATGACAACATTGACATGATCGACCCAACAAGGGACTTGACGCTGTGTCAAGGGAACCGGAAGCTTTGATGAGTGAGGTCGAAGCTATCCCAACCCAAGGAGACTGACGTGGGTGCGGGAGTTTCTTGCACGGGAGCGGGAGACAAGACAACTGGCTGAATCGACTGGCATAGAGACCGGTATAGGGAAGCCGGTCTAGGAAGCCGGTCTAGGAATCCAATAGAGTTGGGCGGATTTCCTTTCGTATCTTCCAGATCGAGCGACATCTGGAAAGGCAGACATTGACGCTTGCCCTTTTCTCCCCCTTTTTTTGCTTCTTTTTCACATGGAAGTGTTTTAAGGACTAATTTCTTGCCTCCCCAACCCTTCTATTTTTGTGGGAGTTTCNCCAGTCTAGGAATCCAATAGAGTTGGGCGGATTTCCTTTCGTATCTTCCAGATCGAGCGACATCTGGAAAGGGCAGACATTGACACTTGCCCTTCTCTCCCCCTTTTTTTGCTTCTTTTTCACATGACAGTGTTTTAAGGACTAATTTCTTGCCTCCCCAACCCTTTTTTTTTGTGGGAGTTTTCTTTTTTATTTCTTTCAATTTCTTCTTAATGTAAGATTTTATAAATTGTTGTTTTCTGATTGTTGAGGGGAGTTTTGTTGTATTTGCCTTCAGAAAATTTGTGGAGTTTTTTTTCACATTTGTGGGCTGTATCCGAGGAGATGGTGGTGCTTTGATTGTAGCGTACTCTGAGATGATGGTTATATCTCTCATTTTATTTTCCCCTAGACCTTCCTTGCGTTGCTCCATAGCCGGTTGCTGCTCCGATATTTTCCCAACCCTGCCAGTCCACTTTCCAGCCGGCCAACTTTCTGTCCAGCCCCGTAACCTGCTGCTCTACAGCCAATCCAATCGTCCAACACTCCATCCTTGCCGGCGCCGCCCCAGGACAACAAATCTATGTTGTTTCTGCCAGTTCTCTCCTAATTTCTTGCCGTCACTGCACTGGATAGCCAACCCTTTAGANCAACTTTCTGTCCAGCCCCGTAACCTGCTGCTCTACAGCCAATCCAATCGTCCAACACTCCATCCTTGCCGGTGCCGCCCCAGGACAACAAATCTATGTTGTTTCTGCCATTTCTCTCCTAATTTCTTGCCGTCACTGCACTGGACAGCCAACCCTCTAGCTGCTCCTGCAGTTTCTCACTCTACCTTTGCTGCCGGCACCCCCGCTAGCTATCCAGATCCACCTAGCCAACCTCCACCACCCTTGGCATGCACTTTCGAGATGTTGTTTGTGTCGTTTTATGTGTTGGTGTTTTCATATTCAGTTGTAATTTGTTTTAAACCTATTTTCCTATTAATGAATGTTGCTTTGTGTATTTCTGTTGTTTTCCCTTTTAGTTCCAGTATCACCAAGTCTAATCGAAACGAGGCAAGTTTCCACAGGAATTAGGCTAGAAATAATAGATTCTATTCCGCTGGTACCCAATCAAAATAATACATTCTCAAGCACGTGAAAGATAAACACCTACAATATAAGATGTAGGCGATCTCTCCCAAACCCAAACCCTTAGATTCAAGACAACAATCACACATAACATAACTTAAAATATTAAGCGTTATTTATGCCTCATAATAATAACTAACGAATACATAAAAGATAAACAACTGAGATTTGAGAGGTAGGCGATCCATTCCAAACCCTGACCCTTAGATTCATGAAAACAATCAAACATTACATAACCATAAAATATTAAACGTTACTTATACCTCATAATAGTTGCACTCAAGTTTTCAAATTAATTCGCGGACAGCGCCCTTGGTGTCAGTCTAACCAAAAAGATATCTTGTACTCTAGGGGGAAGAGAGTGAATTGCTGCTAGATCAAGTTGTATAGCTCCTACGTGTTGTCATAAGCTGACAATCATTTCAATGTAATTAGTACTTCTTTCTCACACATCAATTTCTAACTCATCTCTTTTAACTCATGCGCCTCCTAAAGAACTTCCATATCCTCATCCTCTCTCAGAAAATGCCCAACACTTAAAACATTATCTATTAGTGTAACCATGTTCTTGTTGTGCACAATTTTTTTCAATATTCGATCAATTTCAACACCCTTAGTGACTCTCACTTAACAATGACATAAACATGCAGTAACTGTATTAAGTATTGGACATTTCCATAAATGTTGTAGCACACCCCTTGCTTGAAATTTTCCAAATTCAACATCTACAAACATGTCGGTCCATACAAGTGTGGTCTTCAAGTGTTCGTAGTGAGACTTAGGAGTTCTTTCTGTAAAATATTAAAACATGCTTCACAATATGAACCCAACCATGTTAAGATGTTATGGCATTGTATTCATCCAATTTCCATCCATAAGAGCAAAAAATCATATTTTTTAAAGCCTGTCACTATTGTATTCCCCATAATTATCATCTTAGCCATTTCAATCACTTCCAATGACAACAACAACAATAGTTTTTGGATCTTTGTAAAAGTCATTTCAACTGGTCTTTTAAGTCTACATGAAGCTTAAGCTGCATAGCTCCTTCTCCTTGATTTGATCACTCCTCTTCTACCAGAATATTCAACCAACTCTGCTAGCGTTGAATCGAAACCTTGGGGGTAGCGGTAGGGGTGCACGATAAGGGCATACACTGATGGGAGAAACTCTGACAATCCACATGGCAACTAAAAACTTAGGCAAATTATTTGCTCGTGTTCTCTAATTGCTTCACTAATTAGGTAGAGTGAAATTTTGGGCGGCACTGATACCCACCAACAACATTGTATTTTGCTTTCTAATTCGTTCTTGAAGTATCATAGTGTGGTTCATTTTTAACCCCACTACTGAGTTCAACTAAACTTCTGTCACATCCAAATGAAAGCTTTCCTCCTCCACAACCTCTCATGTTTTTTGATCCCCTGCTCGTCACAAATTGTGACAACATGTAAGGTCTCATCCTTGCAATTGTCTTGGGGCAAACTTCTCATCACTCTGAAAACATAACTTCTTTGCTCGATTCTCATGAATCTCTTTCTTTGTAAGACATTTGACTGTCGCCTCTTGGTTTGATCTATTTTAAATGTCTCATGGAACCTCCCCCTGGGATCCATTATTTGAGGTTTTGGTGTCCTCATGGTTCTACAATTCGGTAGGGTGCTCCAATTGTGCTGCTCCTATTAGTTCGTTCATTGCATTTTTATCTTCAATCAACTGTGCTAATTTCATAGTTTCCCCCAATTTTTGCTGCCTCAATTGACTAACCATTGCTCGAATCTTTGCATCAACCCTATCATGAAGTTTCATTTCAACACTACTTTCGATATCCCCTTCAAATGACCAGATAATATGTCAAATTTCACCTTATAATCCATTACATACCCATCCTGGACTAACGCAAAAATTGCTCGTGTTAATCCCTTTCTCGCACTGTTCTAAAACGCTTCGACAACCAATCCTTGACTTTTTCCCATTTTTTGATCGGTTGCAATTGCTCTCTACATTGATTTTACGTTAGAGTATTATCTTCCAAACACAGGACCGCTACCATCAATTTTTTATCCACCGTTGTCCGTTATCAACAAATTATCCCTTCACACGATAAACTGAACTATAGACATCATCTTCTTCAAAGTTTGACTCTTCAACTGCTTTGTGTGAGTCTCCTTTCTAATTTTTTTTTATCGAAGTTTGTTCTGCCCATGAAGTGGTGATTGTGTTTCCATCCTCCACCCATATGGATTTTTTTCTTCCATCAATTTGGCTCGCCCCATCTTCAAATCACCCCATAATCCGCTTGTCCGACCCCATAGGCTTTTGAATTGCCTTCCTCCTGAAAGACTGCCGCAATTAAAGGCTTTGGCTCAATTAGATGCTGCC
>JXCR01074059.1:4621-16814 GCA_002079205.1 Phalaenopsis hybrid cultivar | reverse complement strand
ACAGCTACCACAGCTAATACGGGTATCTTTGGAGGGGTTAGCAAAATAGGATAGGGGAGTGACAGGGCAGATAAGAGTTGAAAGAAGGCGGAAATGAGAATCTATTTTAGTACAACACTTGTCATTTGGTCCATCTTTTCAAAGATTGACTTATGCAGTTGGTATCACCAGGTCCGAATGAGGCTGGGAGAATAGTGGAAGACCTCTTTCAAGATACGAGATAGTTTATACTAGCTGACAGTCATGCCCTTTGGCTTGTCAAACACGCCTAATACTTTTTAAGAGGTTGATGATTCAGGTATTTCAGACTCAAGTTAAGAAATTTGTGATGGTTCACTATGACGACATTCTGGCATACAGCGAATCTGAAGAGGAACACTCACAACACCTGAGAGCGGTGTTTGAGATATTACGAGCAAAGAAACTATATGTCCATCTGAAGAAATGTCACTTCCTGACAAACCAGATATACTTTTTGGGTTATATCGCGTCTAGTGTGGCATTCAAATGGATCCAACAAAAATCGAGGCCATATGAGCTATACCGCATCAAATTGGTTTGCCAAGATGAGGTAGTTTTTGGGACTAGCGGAAATAATCACCACCTCTAATGACGTTGAAGCGCCTTCTTGTCGTCAGATAGACGCCACAGAGGGGAGAAACGTCTTAAGGGCGGCAAATTGAAATAAAAAACAATAAAAAACTACCTCTAAGCAAGCAAAGTAACCTATATATATAATAGGCGGAAGTATATAAAAATAGCAAGTAAAATAAAAAGAAAGGGATGGACTACGAAGGTACAAGAAAATGCAAAAAAAATAGAATTAGAAAGCAATAGAAAAAGGCAAAAAATAGAATAGGAAAGGAATCCCCCCTATGGTAGGAATACAATAGAAAAGAAAATGTGGGAAGGGGTTTTAATCCCCCACCCCCACCCCACAACGATTGGCGCACTGAGCCATCCACAACAAGCCCTGCGTCGGTGGAGGAATGCAATGAGCCTATTGTGTGATAGAGAAGTACTGCTTAAAAGAAAATTTCATAAGATGGTGGTGAGGCCTGCAATGCTTTATGGTGCAAAATGTTGGCCTATAAAAGAGGAGCATAAAAGTAAGTTAAGTGTTGGTGAGATGAGAACACTTAGGATGAGAACACTTAGGTGGATGAGAAAAATGCAAAACGAATATATTTGTGAAGGCTTTGGCATAGCTCGATGGCAAACAAGATTGGAGAGAATAGTCTTAGATATTTTGGTCACATTAAATATCGACCATGAGATGATCCTATTAAGAAACTAGATGTATTATATTTGACATTTGGTAAGAAAAGTAGAGGTAGACCTAAAAAAATGTGTGCTTGTATGAAAAATAATCTTAAAATATTATAATTAAATAAAAATATGACACTAAATATGACACAATGGACAAAAAGGTTTCACGTAGCTCACTCCAATTAGAGTGATAAAAGCTTGTGGTTGTTGAATCATTATATTTGCTTCATTATACTATTGTTACACTCTATTAAAGCAATAAAATATTGCTAAGCTTATTTTTATTCTTTACAATTACTTAAGCATACGGCCAAAACATTGTAAAACAATCCTGTCGGCTGATGTTCATTTCCATTCACATTGTAAAGCCCGATTAAGTAATTTCCTGTCTGCCCAGTTCCAGTCTGTTTCTTGTGCTTGCAGTTTTGCACCTATGCCCCGCTTAGGGGTGTAAGTGATCCAAGCCAACTCATGAGCCAGCTTGGGCTCAGCTCGATAAGTAGCTCGTGAAATGAACTTAATGAGCTAAAAAGCCATGTTCAAGCTAGCCCTAACACAACTCATTAGCTTGTGAGCCAACTCATTTAAAAATAATAAATATGAATAATACTTAAATAATTTTAAAATTCAATAATTTATCTTTTAAATTATAAAAAATGTAAGAAAAAAATAATGTTTTACATTTTATATTGAGGAATTTTTTATTATTTATCTCTTAATTATTCATTCAATTTGTCATTTTATTATAGTACCAAATTGAATTGATATAGTTCTCTCTTTCATAATAATCAAGCTCAAGCTCGAGCACGACTCGTTCACGATCTTAACCCCACTTCCACAGTAACATGATCATCGAGGCCTATCACCACCCCCTTCCTATTTTGCACCGTCGAATTGCTTCCACAACAACAAGGTCAAACCCGGTACCTCTCAAACCATGCAGCCCTACTTCTGTGGTTCCTGTGTTTCACACCCCAACCCTATCGCTGCCCCTCACACCAGACAACCCATTAGCCCGCTGCCCCTAGCACCAGTATCCTAGCTTTCGCACCATCACAACCGCAACCCCATTGCCGCTCACACAAACTTGTTTGCATCCCCAATATCTTTTGCACTAGGAAACACAAGCCTGCATATTATTTCCCCATTGTTTCCCACAAGCACGCACAGTGCGACCATAACTCCANTATCTTTTGCACTAGGAAACACAAGCCTGCATATTATTTCGTACCGACAAGCCTACAACCTGTTTCCCACAAACACGCACAGTGCGACCATAGCTCCGCCCCCTCTGGCACACACTTCTACTCGCTGCACGACAATAGCTTCCAAGCAAGTTATAGCACAAGCCCTCCTACGCAAGATACATTACTTAGCTTGAGACAGTGTCCTATTCACCCCATGCTTCTGCCTCTCATGCTCATGATAAAACCTTACAAATTGTAAGTTTTTTTAATTATTATATATTTCATTTTATATATATATATATAAAAAGTATCTAATAAAAGTTTTTNCACCGTCGAATTGCTTCCACAACAACAAGGTCAAACCCGGTACCTCTCAAACCATGCAGCCCTACTTCTGTGATTCCTGTGTTTCACACCCCAACCCTATCGCTGCCCCTCACACCAGGCAACCCATTAGCCCTGCCACCGCCCCTAGCACAAGTAACCCCACCGCTGCCCGTAGCACCAGTATCCTAGCTTTCGCACCATCACAACCGCAACCCCATTGCCCCTCACACAAACTTGTTTGCATCCCCAATATCTTTTGCACTAGGAAACACAAGCCTGCATATTATTTCGTACCGACAAGCCTACAACCTGTTTCCCACAAGCACACACAGTGCGACCATAGCTCCGTCCCCTCTCGCACACACTTCTACTCGCTGCACGACAATAGCTTCCAAGCAAGTTATAGCACAAGCCCTCCTACGCAAGATACATTACTTAGCTTGAGACAGTGTCCTATTCACCCCATGCTTCTGCCTCTCATGCTCATGATAAAACCTTACAAATTGTAAGTTTTTTCAATTATTATATATTCCATTTTATATATATATATTTAAAAAAAGTATCTAATAAAAGTTTTGTTTACAACGGCTGAAGTCAGTCACTAAACTGGATTAAAATGGTTAGAAAATTTTAAAAAAAAAAATTTGTGCCCGTGCTCTAAGAATTTGGCTCAGCAACTACTTCCAAGTAAATAAGATATTTTCATATTGGCATCAAAGATTTTCAGAACTGTATGATTAATCATAACATGGATAAACATTTCACATACAGAGAGCTTATTGTAGATGCCCATTTAAGATATAGATAGATTTAAAAGCAAAATTAAATTTGTGGAAACAATATTTTACAATATTCAGAAAAAAATCAAATTATCAGTAACACAAATCAAAATGCACACAATATGAGGACAGATGCGCATTTAGCCGTTGGGTGAAAGCCGTAAAAGGTCGCATAAATTTAAGATAGAGATCACCGGAAGACTGCAAACTTTTTAAAATATCTTGTATGCGTATGATGGAGTGCTCCAAATAAAGTAGAAAATTTAAAGGAAAGAGCGCACTAAATGCGTAAGTAGCAATTGAACATATACCTGTTGAAATCGATAATCATCAGTATTTTGTACACGGATTTCATTCTGCAAGCGGCATAAAACTTCCATAAGAAAATGCTAATCTTTCTTAGGTTTTTACACAATAAAACATCAAATAAACTTCTAATGTAAAAACCAAGAACAACTAGAGATCGAAACGAACTTTGCCTCAGTGTATGTCATGTCTAAGCACAGGTGACCGATTTTGAAATCTCTAGTATTGATAAAGAAATCTGGGATTTTGGCTAAAGTTTATATAAAATAGGAGTTATCTCAACAACACATAACATAAACCAAACTAATGATTAGAAAACATAAAATCCAACATTCATCACAAAGAACAAAAACGGAATAAAGTGAAATCATCCCATTGATTTGATCTCAACAAGCATTAGTTCATATTAAAATTGTTAGGTTTAAAGTATATTTAGTGTAAAAGCTATGCAAGAAATTTATAATTTTAGTTATGTGGTTAGATGAAAAATAAATTCAAGGTAATTTGTTAATATATTTGGAATTCACCATTCATTTCTTTTTTTTTTCTTTTTTTTCTTTTTTTTTTCTTTTTTTTTGTATTTCAAAACCACCCAACTTGGGTGATTTTTAAACACACTGCATCATCTTCCCCACTCAGTTTCTATCTAGCACTTGACAACGCCGTACACTGCCACTACACAATGTCGCCAATCACCTCCTACCACCCATCAATGATGATCCCATAATACACAATAAACAAATTCATCCAAAAAAGTTCAAAATGCAGTAGTTCTTTTATGAAAATTCAGTTACAAAAAATTAATCTCCTAAATTTATTCTAAGTTAATCAAAATCATAAAATATTTCAAATACAATGAATTTACTTTCTATTGAACTTCAAATGCAATGGAATCCAAAATGTTTGCAACAAGGCGGCCCCTTAGTTGATTGGTGAAAGCAGAAACGCCTTAGAACATGACTTCCAGTATGTCCACAGAGTTCGCATACAACCAAACATTTTAATATATATATATATATATAAAATATGAGAAACAATAAAAAACAAATGTAAAATGGAACTCGAAATGTGATATTTCATGCCTTTTGAATGCATCCACAATCAACACCAAGCTTGAAAAAATTTTCGTTTCAGCCATACATCAAACCCAACCCCCTTAACTATTGCCACAGCCTCCAGCATAAACTACAATTCTAGCCGCGTAGTATTAGAAAGTTTGGGTTCACACTAGTTGGCCAGGTTATCTCAGAAGTCTCCCATCAACATTAAATACAAAATGATCAGTGAGGAACTCTACAAGCTGAGGTTGAATAGATCTAAAAAAATATTATGGTACTTAAGACGAAGTAAAAGAGTGAATGGTGGTTGGAATGGTGGAATTGTGGATGGTGATAATGGGCGTGATGGGATTAAATGTTAGGTCATTGCAATGAGGGGGTTAGAAACAGCTTGAGCCTTGAAAAATTATAGTTGGCTCATGATAAATAATCAAACTAGAAACATTAAACATAGGCCCAAACCACACATCTAATGGCATCTAAGGTTTCTCAACCAATCCAACTTAAATTCTATAGGTATTATTTTTGGCAAACTCCTACAAGTAGAAGCTATTATAACTAAATTTTTAGAACACATGTGACTTTACTTGACGCCCGAGCTATTTAGCACCCACAATAGGTTCTGAACCCGCCAAGAAGTTTCGCGCAGACGGGATCGCAAACTCGCAGAATCATGAGCCATCGCAGAGCAGGATCACAAAAATTCACAATCATCGCGAGGGAGTCGTGGCAATTGGTGAACGGTCACGGGGGCAGGATTGCGATGCACAGAGGTCTCACGAGGTAACACTTACAAAAGGGTAGGAAACTTCGCAAGCAGTCTCACATATGTAGACTTTTATGGATTCTTTTGTCCTCCTTTTGTGTAGGAGTCTATAAATAGTTGTTTCCAGTGTGTTAAGAGTTCAGTTTTTAGTGTGTCTAATTTCAGATCTCCTGGAGTCTCTTTCCCCTTGGGGACTGTATCTGAGGGGGTGGTGGTGCTCCGGCTGTATCATCTCCGAGGTGGTGATTGTATCCTCCCTTTTCATCTTCCCAAACATTGGATTCCCCACTCCTCAGCTAATGAACTCTCCCTCTGTCACCCCGACACCCAACATTTCCCCTTCCTGCAGGTCATTACTGCTGCCCAGGCATCCAACTTCTTTCAAGCTTCTACCAACCCACTATCGTTGCCAACCACCACAACCCTTTTCCTACTTGTTGTCCCTATGGTTCCACACAATCCTTTCACTACCACCCGCCTCCCGTAGTTGTCGTCATCCCTCCAAATCATCCATATTCCTCTAGTCGACCTCCATCACCCATTGGAATACATTTAGGAGTATTTGTCAGTGTCGTTTTTATGTTTTGTGTTGTTATTTCCGTTCAAGTGATGTTGTAACCCTATTTTAACATTAATGACAATTTGTTTTGTGATTCCACTACTTTCACTACAAGTTATGGTATCATTACTATTTGTATAAATGACGAGGTTTGGATTGGTTCCTCCTCTTGTAGTTATTGGCAAATGATTGACATTAAAAGAAGGCCTTCCTGTCATTCATCTTGTAAAATTTTCAGGCAAAACTACTCTGAATGTTTCAGAAAGAACGCATCTAATATGGATGATTACATTCAGGCTCAAGGAGTGCATACAAATAATCAAAATCTATCTTCAAACATAATGTTTACAATTCCTTCTAATTTGTATTAGGTTTGGACGACGCATGGATTCAACTCTAGAACCTATCGTACAATTAGAGCTTTTAGTGCCTTCCACTGTTGCATAAGCCAAAGAACTCAAATCCTCAATTGTATGCAACAATATTGATCCAAATCCTCCAAATATTTTAGCTCCTCGTCTTAATCCTAGTGTTGATAATGTAGATGCCTAAATTCTAAGCAGTTTTATAATTGACAGTAGTAATCCGAGTATTAAAGTACAAGTAGATAAAAGATTACAAATCTAGTGAACCAAATGAGGCAGTGATGGAAAGAAATCTATCGCTTTTTTCGCACCAAACTTCAAATAAGGTGATATAAATAAGAGTTCTTGAGCAAGGCACCGCGCTAGTGACCCTTTCTCCATCAAAAAAAAAACAAAACAAACAAAATTAGAACGGCCTTTAAACAATTTTTCTCGTATAATACAGAGGTTTCCATAAAAGTACAAAAATTAAGTAGCTGCCCAACTCTATTGGTTATTTAGTTCCACTCTATAATTTGGTCTCAATGGCAGTTTAATTACTCCTCTTTCTATGTAAGGTTTAAACTATGCATGCTCTCCTTTCCATTTCTACATCATGTAGAAGTCTTGTGTTTCATATTTTAGTTTTATTATCTACTTATTATGTCATATTTATTTTCATCTTGAGTTATATTTTCTTTGATAAGTTATAATTTTTTTAATTAATCTTTTCCAAGCCATTCCTTATTACATAACGAGAAGGGTTGTAATTTGATTATTGAAGAACAAGAAAATACATTTTTCCCCACCTTTCTTCGGAGTGAGAGAGAGAGGAAAAAACCCCTAGCTTTCCTTCCTACAGGCCCTCCGCTAGATCCTCTCCTTGTAGTCGGATCTCTGCAGACGTCTCCCTCTAGGATTCTCCTTGTAGGAATTTGTAAGATTGGCACTTTTGCAATTGGAATCATCGTGTTTTTCAACCACAAAGACGTGTGAAAAAAACCTATACACCACGATCTAATCTCCACGCTCCATACGCGGTCCAATCCCATACTTCCAAGAAACCACTAATCGTGATTGTATCGCACTTTAGTCATGAAGGCAAGCAGGACGGAAACGTGTACACCACTATCATGTTGGCTTCAAGCTATAGCTTGAATCTCAGATCTCGTAGTTTCCCAAAAATTAAACCTACCAACATTCTCTCTCTCTTGTCTTCCACTAGAGCACTTGTAGGAAGCTCCTTCCCGAGCAAACAGAGGAACCACAAAAATCTTGTCGGCCTTCTAAACGTTCCTCATCGGTCGGGCTTTAGTCATTCCTCATGATTTGGCTCTTCCCAGCCTTCCAACCATTTAACGTTCAGGCAAGCAGCGCAATTAGCAAAAAATTATTTCCAACCCAAACCGTGCATAGAGCTTATGACATAGTATGACATTAAGATATCTAGCACAACTCTGGAAGTTAGTTATGAATTAGAAACCAGAAATTCTATCCAAGTAGCCCAAGAACTCTCTCCCTTTATCACACATCATAAACTCAATGGCATAACTTTCTTCAATGATCTCAATCCACATTTATGTGCATGTGTGGAAAAGAGAAGGAGCAACATCTCAAGGAAGAGGGCACAGTTCTTGAGTTCACTGATCCTAGCCATTGCTTGTGAAAATCTTAAACATCATTTATGGCCACGCTTTGTTGATCAATATTATAACCAAAGAAATTGAAGAATATTTTTTGTTTTATAAGATGGCACAGAAGAATTGGAAAACAACTCCTAATACTTACTCCAATGCCAAAAACACTACATAATTGTTTTAAGTTTAAGAAAAAACTGCATGGTGTGACTCAATAATTCAACACACTTATAACATACTGGTTATAATTAGACATGTATGATACTTATATATAGAAGTGTCCTCTAGATGTTTTGTTGTGTACAAAAATAGTAAAAAACAAGATGATCAAATTCCTATCGGGTCTAAAAAAGAACTCAGATGAAGACTCTACCNGGAGTCGTGGCAATTGGTGAACGGTCACGGGGGCAGGATTGCGATGCACAGAGGTCTCACGAGGTAACACTTACAAAAGGGTAGGAAACTTCGCAAGCAGTCTCACATATGTAGACTTTTATGGATTCTTTTGTCCTCCTTTTGTGTAGGAGTCTATAAATAGTTGTTTCCAGTGTGTTAAGAGTTCAGTTTTTAGTGTGTCTAATTTCAGATCTCCTGGAGTCTCTTTCCCCTTGGGGACTGTATCTGAGGGGGTGGTGGTGCTCCGGCTGTATCATCTCCGAGGTGGTGATTGTATCCTCCCTTTTCATCTTCCCAAACATTGGATTCCCCACTCCTCAGCTAATGAACTCTCCCTCTGTCACCCCGACACCTAACATTTCCCCTTCCTGCAGGTCATTACTGCTGCCCAGGCATCCAACTTCTTTCAAGCTTCTACCAACCCACTATCGTTGCCAACCACCACAACCCTTTTCCTACTTGTTGTCCCTATGGTTCCACACAATCCTTTCACTACCACCCGCCTCCCGTAGTTGTCGTCATCCCTCCAAATCATCCATATTCCTCTAGTCGACCTCCATCACCCATTGGAATACATTTAGGAGTATTTGTCAGTGTCGTTTTTATGTTTTGTGTTGTTATTTCCGTTCAAGTGATGTTGTAACCCTATTTTAACATTAATGACAATTTGTTTTGTGATTCCACTACTTTCACTACAAGTTATGGTATCATTACTATTTGTATAAATGACGAGGTTTGGATTGGTTCCTCCTCTTGTAGTTATTGGCAAATGATTGACATTAAAAGAAGGCCTTCCTGTCATTCATCTTGTAAAATTTTCAGGCAAAACTACTCTGAATGTTTCAGAAAGAACTCATCTAATATGGATGATTACATTCAGGCTCAAGGAGTGCATACAAATAATCAAAATCTATCTTCAAACATAATGTTTACAATTCCTTCTAATTTGTATTAGGTTTGGACGACGCATGGATTCAACTCTAGAACCTATCGTACAATTAGAGCTTTTAGTGCCTTCCACTGTTGCATAAGCCAAAGAACTCAAATCCTCAATTGTATGCAACAATATTGATCCAAATCCTCCAAATATTTTAGCTCCTCGTCTTAATCCTACTGTTGATAATGTAGATGCCTAAATTCTAAGCAGTTTTATAATTGACAGTAGTAATCCGAGTATTAAAGTACAAGTAGATAAAAGATTACAAATCTAGTTAACCAAATGAGGCAGTGATGGAAAGAAATCTATCGCTTTTTTCGCACCAAACTTCAAATAAGGTGATATAAATAAGAGTTCTTGAGCAAGGCACCGCGCTAGTGACCCTTTCTCCATCAAAAAAAAAACAAAACAAACAAAATTAGAACGGCCTTTAAACAATTTTTCTCGTATAATACAGAGGTTTCCATAAAAGTACAAAAATTAAGTTGCTGCCCAACTCTATTGGTTATTTAGTTCCACTCTATAATTTGGTCTCAATGGCAGTTTAATTACTCCTCTTTCTATGTAAGGTTTAAACTATGCATGCTCTCCTTTCCATTTCTACATCATGTAGAAGTCTTGTGTTTCATATTTTAGTTTTATTATCTTCTTATTATGTCATATTTATTTTCATCTTGAGTTATATTTTCTTTGATAAGTTATAATTTTTGTAATTAATCTTTTCCAAGCCATTCCTAATTACATAACGAGAAGGGTTGTAATTTGATTATTGAAGAACAAGAAAATACATTTTTCTCCACCTTTCTTCGGAGTGAGAGAGAGAGGAAAAAACCCCTAGCTTTCCTTCCTCTGTAGGAGCCACTCCCAGCAGCTACCAGTTCCTACAGGCCCTCCGCTAGATCCTCTAGACTTCTCCTTGTAGGAATTTGTAAGATTGGCACTTTTGCAATTGGAATCATCGTGTTTTTCAACCACAAAGACGTGTGAAAAAAACCTATACACCACGATCTAATCTCCACGCTCCATACGCGGTCCAATCCCATACTTCCAAGAAACCACTAATCGTGATTGTATCGCACTTTAGTCATGAAGGCAAGCAGGACGGAAACGTGTACACCACTATCACGTTGGCTTCAAGCTATAGCTTGAATCTTAGATCTCGTAGTTTCCCAGAAATCAAACCTACCAACATTCTCTATCTCTTGTCTTCCACTAGTTCCCGAGAAAACAGAGGAACCACAAAAATCTTGTCGGCCTTCTAAACGTTCCTCATCGGTCGGGCTTTAGTCATTCCTCATGATTTGGCTCTTCCCAGCCTTCCAACCGTTTGACGTTCAGGCAAGCAGCGCAATTAGCAAAAAATTCNTTTAGTTTTATAAGAAAGAGGAGTAATTAAACCTTAAACAGTTTTTCTCGTATAATAGTCTTGTGTTTCATATTTTAGTTTTATTATCTTCTTATTATGTCATATTTATTTTCATCTTGAGTTATATTTTCTTTGATAAGTTATAATTTTTGTAATTAATCTTTTCCAAGCCATTCCTAATTACATAACGAGAAGGGTTGTAATTTGATTATTGAAGAACAAGAAAATACATTTTTCTCCACCTTTCTTCGAAGTGAGAGAGAGAGGAAAAAACCCCTAGCTTTCCTTCCTCTGCAGAAGCCTCTCCCAGCAGCTACCAGTTCCTACAGGCCCTCCGCTAGATCATCTCCTTGTAGTCGGATCTCTGCAGACGTCTCCCTCTAGGCTTCTCCTTGTAGGAATTTGTAAGATTGGCACTTTTGCAATTGGAATCATCGTGTTTTTCAACCACAAAAACGTGTGAAAAAAGCCTATACGCCACGATCTCGTCTTCACGCTCCATACGCGGTCCAATCCCATACTTCCAAGAAACCACTAATCATGATTGTATCGCACTTTAGTCATGAAGGCAAGCAGGACGGAAACGTGCACACCACTATCACGTTGGCTTCAAGCTATAGCTTGAATCTCAGATCTCGTAGTTTCCCAGAAATCAAACCTACCAACATTCTCTCTCTCTTGTCTTCCACTAGAGCACTTGTAGGAAGCTCCTTCCCGAGCAAACAGAGGAACCACAAGAATCTTGTCGGCCTTCTAGACGTTCCTCATCGGTCGGGCTTTAGTCATTCCTCGTGATTTGGCTCTTCCCAGCCTTCCAACCGTTTGACGTTCAGGCAAGTAGCGCAATTAGCAAAAAATTATTTCCAACCCGAACCGTGCATAGAGCTTATGACATAGTATGACATTAAGATATCTAGCACAACTCTGGAAGTTAGTTATGAATTAGAAACCAGAAATTCTATCCAAGTAGCCCAAGAACTCTCTCCCTTTATCACACATCATAAACTCAATGGCATAACTTTCTTCAATGATCTCAATCCACATTTATGTGCATGTGTGGAAAAGAGAAGGAGCAACATCTCAAGGAAGAGGGCACAGTTCTTGAGTTCACTGATCCTAGCCATTGCTTGTGAAAATCTTAAACATCATTTATGGCCACGCTTTGTTGATCAATATTATAACCAAAGAAATTGAAGAATATTTTTTGTTTTATAAGATGGCACAGAAGAATTGGAAAACAACTCCTAATACTTACTCCAATG
>JXCR01074054.1:25062-35395 GCA_002079205.1 Phalaenopsis hybrid cultivar | reverse complement strand
ATATATATATATATATATATATATATATATATATATATATATATATATATATATATATATATATAAGCATATTCTTTTTTTTAATGTCTCTCAATTATAAAAAACATCCCTCCCTACACTCAATCAGGCCAGTTTCGTTGAATCCCCCCAATGAACAATTTGACATGTAATTATTGTGGGGTCATGTTTGATTGTCCAATCAATTTCCTCGGATCAAAATATGCTCAGTCCACTCGTTCTTTTGTTCAGTTAGGTATTGGTAACTTCTGTGAGCCATTGCCAAAATTTATATAGATTTAGAGTTGGTTAAATCATCTAAAGGCTAAAGTATACGATTACGAGAGCTTGAGTATTCAGTGAAAAAGAGAGAAAAAACCTGTTTGTTAAAGGCTGTGTACCGGTTATATTAGAAAAGGAAATTTTCATATGTAGCACGCAATTCTTACGGGCGTACATATCTCACCCCTAAATTTTCATATATTCACAAGTAGCACTCAAATCTTTAATATCACATAAAAAATGACACTATTATCACTTTTTAAATTGAAATACACCTTTTGATGCATGGGCTAAAACACCAAAGTGCTATGTTTGTGAATACGAAAGTTTTGCTGTGAGACGTGTAAATACATAATAGTTATGTGCTCTGTATACACATGCACCTATTAAAAAATCAGGCAATATACCAATAATCTCATATATTTCAGTTTGTACATCAATAAAATTCTTTTTTTTTTTTTAGTTATTTTCTTGTCAGAGTTGCTCTTTTACAAATTTCACGGCGCATCAATACATTTCCCCCCTTTTTTGTCCTTTAATNGTAGATGTGCATGAAAAAAATCTTGTTGGTTTTGAGAGCACTATTTAAAGAGACTTCTGGAGATTCAAAAGAGAGACTTTTGGAGGAGGAAAAGGGAGTCTTTTGTAGATAAGTGGATTCTTTCTAGAGAGGAGAAAGTCTTGGGGGCTTGGAGGAGAAGAGGAGAAGTGAGAGATATCTTCTTCACTGTAGATTCTTAGTAAGTTTGGAGTGAATTTTAAGGAGAGTAAGGGATTCAAAGGAACTTGAAGCATTGCCTGGGAAAGAGTTTAATATAAGTTGTGTACTTTGTATATTTTAACTTATTTTGTCATGTAAACTTTTATTTATATATAAATCCACGTGTTGTTTGTTGGCATCAATTTTTTTTGATGTCATAAGTATAGGGTGTCCACCTGTGATCGGCGAAAATTTGTTATCGCGCGCCATGTACGCATTTGACTCAAATTGACCCGATCGTCGGTGAAGTTATCCAGATGACCTCAGATGACGAAACGGACCACGCGAGTGAGTCGGAAACGTCGATTCCATTTGGAAAAAGCGCTCGTTGCACCACGATTTCGCATGCAAGCTTAAAATATGTGAATTATTATTTTTGACTCGATAGTTGAAAAGGTGGTTCGAACAACTTCGGATGACAAAACGGACTGTGCGGTCGCGTCCAGAACGTCAACTTTGCCTGGGGGGACTCTCATTTCACAGCAAAGACGTGTCCGGGCAAAAATGCAAAAAAAATAATAATAATATTATAATAATATTATTATTACATTAATATAATAATAATAAAATGNCATTTGGATAGCAACTGACTCATCTTTTGACAAATTTTGTTTTATACTCTACTCCATAGCACAAAATTAACGAAAAAATCCTTCCGATGTTTTAACCAACTTAATATACTGCTGATCGAACGATTTTTCAAAGAAAAATAAAAAGCTAACCGAAAAATTACTTATTTATAGATGTTTCATCTTGTGAAAGAAAGATCTTAAGAGAGAGGCTGTAGAAAAACATCATAGTTGGAGAATTATTGTAGCCTAACAATGTTTGAATTATTTGATTGAGTACAGTTGTCTTATCAACTATAATTTGGGGCAAGGGAGTGTAATAGTTGAAATTATTACTCATTGTATAGTTTTAACCCTTTAAATGGTGTAGGTGCTTGGCTCCTTCACCTTTTGTTGTTGTCAACCAAGGTTATTTTATCAATAGTTTTTCTAACATTATAATTCATGGAAATCTAGACATCGGGGTGAATGATGAACACTGTGGCGTAACAGCCTACAAAAGGAAAACAGAGAATAGCACAAAGNTGTTTGTTAAAGGCTGTGTACCGGTTATATTAGAAAAGGAAATTTTCATATGTAGCACGCAATTCTTACGGGTGTACATATCTCACCCCTAAATTTTCATATATTCACACGTAGCACTCAAATCTTTAATATCACATAAAAAATGACACTATTATCACTTTTTAAATTGAAATACACCTTTTGATGCATGCACCAATGTGCTATGTTTGTGAATATGAAAGTTTTGCTGTTAGACATGTAAATACATAATAGTTATGTGCTCTGTATATACATGCACCTATTAAAAAATCAGGCAATATACCAATAATCTCATATATTTCAGTTTGTACATCAATAAATTCTTCTTTTTTTTTAGTTATTTTCTTGTCAGAGTTGCTCTTTTACAAATTTCATGGCGCATCAATAAATTTCCTCTTTTTTTGTCCTTCTAAGACAAAAGAAAAGAAACTTTGATTTTTAATCTGCATGGAATGGGGCAGGTGAGGGAGCGGTGCCGTAAAGAGTGGGGGATGTTCCAAACTCGATTAGCAGATGCGGAGAAGGCTTATTACAAGAAGATGGGGATAGCTCCTCCAAATGCCACATTTGCTTAGATTCAACACCCTTCTTGTCCTTGCATTTGTCGTTAATTTTGACATATATGCCTACCATCCAGGAGACTTTCGCATTTAATAATTATATAACTATATAACTAATGTAAGTTAAATCAGGTGAGGGCATGAGGCCTCTGATGAGAAGTATTTCGATGTAAATATCCTATTTTAATGCTAGATTTGTTCGTTGTGTTTGTTTCTGTGATAACTTTTTCTGGTTTTGCTTCTCCAGACAGTAGCTGATTGCCTGGTTTTCTTAACTGTCGATCTTGGCCCAATTATTTAGTTTGGCTTTATGAATTATCCTTTTTCATTCTTTTTTTTTTTTTTGGTCTATTAAATGAGATGACATTTTTTTATTTATTTGATAATATCTTGATGTATTGTTTTGTTTTTTTTTTAATTCATTTTTTTTTGTTTTTAATATTTATGTATTTGTTATCATCATTTGTCCATTCATACTATCATTTAATATAGTAGATGTTCGCATTATTTTTTTAATACAATAATAATAATTATTATTATTATTATTTAAAAAGCTTGTGCTGTTTTTTATATTAATTTCAGTACATTCTCTTTGGGGGAAAATATGTGTGGAGGCTTCATGTAACTACATGAGGATGTCACTCCCAAACTTGTTGATGGTTCTTTATTGAATCTCTATGGCATCTGATTAGGGTTCTGAATTTAGCTGAAATAATATTAATCACTTAAAAAATTGATTTGATTTTTGGCTCAGATTTGGTTTGAATATTTTTTGAGCCAATTTCGAGCTGACTTTAGTTCGGCTCGAAATCAGATTATTAACAGCTCTATATCTGATGGCTTTTAGTGTCCTTTCATTGTGACACATGTTCAAATGCTATGATAGGCTTTGGAACTCCAACTCAATAAAATTTATTAAGTGTAATTCTATATTAGATAAAGTAAAGCCTATTTTTACTTCGTGATATAAGTACTTTATGATGAGAGCATATTTATTTCTAATATCAGAATTGATGTTCATCAATGAGAATGATCTGAATGTTTTGTCCTAAGTGAAGAGTTGTATCTCTTTTTTAAGTCATCCATCAAGTTGCTCATTGGGGTCATAAAAGTAAAATTTTTATTTGGGAATGCATTACTCTCGACGAGACATGATGTTATGAAAAATAGAAATGGTGTATTTGTTGCGGCTTAAAAATTGTGGTGCGGTGGGAAAACATCGGAAAAGGGCGTTTGGAATTCATGGAAAAAAGCCCATTAAACACGGGTCTTGGGTTCAACCTTGCAGTCTGTTTTTATTTGCGAAAATATTGCACCCTTACCCCCCTCCCAAACAATCCTCGACGGCTTTCTATGCTCTCGTATCTCGCCTGAAAATTACATGCCCCCCTCTCTTCTCTGTGGATCCGGTGGCTAGGGTTCTTCCTGATTCCTTTTTTGTCGGGATGGTTGTTGTGGTGAGCTACCTTTCTTCTCCCTCTCCCTTTTGTTTTCATCGGCTCTCCTCTATGTAGCTTCAGTGGTTAATGCTGGTTCAAAATTGATTCCTTTGGTTTCAGTGGTTGTTGCGATGAGCTTGCCTTTCTTCTCCTCTACCTCTCCACTCTGCTCTTTGGCTTCGTTTGGATCATTTTCTCTCCATCGCCCCAAAGTATTCTTTATATACTCGGGCATTTTGATTTTGTGATTATATGCATTTCTTTGTGCTTGGTGATAGCTTGATTTCTCAGTACTCTAATTTTGGTTGATGAATTGGAGGATGGTTTTGTTGTGATGTTAATTTTGTGATTTTTTTTTGGTATTTGGAAATTATGGTGTTTTGATTTTTCTTGGCATGTGGAAATTATGTGGAAATTGGAGAATAGCTTAGTTTCTTTGTGCTCTGATTATTAGCATGGGAATATTAGGGCGTTGTTGGTGATATCAAAACATCGTGCTTTGTTCTCTATTTGGTGATGCCGAAATATGGTGCTCAAGTTGGTGGTGGTGATTTTGTGGTGGTTTTGGGGATTATGTTATAGGTGGTGCTTGGTGTGCTATGATTTTTGCAGTGTGGTGTGGATGTTGGTGTGGTGTGCTGTTGCTGTTGTTGTTAAGTGGTGTGAAGGCGGTAGTGTGTGGTGTGGATGTAGTGGTGTGGTGTGTAGGTGGTAGTGTGGTGTTGGTGTGGGTGCTTTGGTGATATGTTGGTGGTGTGCTATTGATGTTGGTCACAAGTTGAAGATGAATTGCCTTATAATGATCTAGGTAGGAAAGCTCAAAGAATTTGTGGCCCTTGAAGCATAACCCAACAACAGGGCAAGACACTTGCAAAAAATGACTCTGATGGGCATGTCCAAGCAAATGCTATCCACATTACGGAAATAGTGTCAATTATACTGGGTAGAGGCTCGATCAGAAGGCCTGACAGAAAGAGGTTCTGATTGGGAGAATATCGTGTTGTTGCTTCCACCTCAAAAAAGAAGCGCCATCTACCGATCTTTTTTATTGATGTGGATCTAACCCCAATGGGGAATCACTTCAACGATTTCATAGTCCTTACTATGATGATTAACAAATATCAAGTGAGAAGCATCTTGGCTGATATATGAAATTTGAGAAATATATCGTTCAAATCATTTTTTCACAAAAAAGCTGTCAAACAATCACCTAGTTGTGCAGACTGCCCCTCTATATGGATTTTCTGGCAAACGAAAAGAGGCTTTAGGCATAATATGGCGGTCAGTCACCTGAGGAGAGGGTGGGAGTCAATTTACCAATAAGTTGGACTTCTTGGTGGTTGATATGCCTCCAACCTACAATGTAATCTTTGGTCCCCCACTGCTTAACAATTTTACAGTAGTGGTATCTACATACTATGTGGCAGTGAACTTCTCATGTGATGGAGAAATTATGACAGTGCGTGAGTATATGGAGCTGTCTCGGACATGTTACCTACAACTGGTAAGAAACTTGAAATAATAAGCGTCAGATATCCAACATTAACAGGAATGAGGTCTTGAAAACGACAAAACTACCATCGAGATCCTCACCAAGCTCGAAGAACATGGAAAAGTTTTTCTAATTAGAGATACATTTGATGTAGGACATCGAGATTCGCTGATCTAGACTCTCTATGAGTAGAGTGATGTCTTCCCCTGGCTGGCCGCTGAGATGTCGGGCATTCTAATAAATGTAAATTTGGTCACCTGACCAGTGAGACAGAAGATCTGTCGTTATCCATTACTTTGGTCGGTCCAATTTGCGAGGAGGTTCAAAATCTCATGGAGGTGGGTGTTGACCTCACTTTTGTGAGGGTCCCTTTTCTTATTGTAAAAGCCTGGGATCGAGCCTTATAGTTTTCTAGTGACCTTAGATGACTAGAAATGAGACTCACCCATATATGACTTCTAACCAATTCTACATTCACTTAGGGTTTCCTAAGGTTAAGCCCAAATCCTCAACCATTAGTTGAGATGGTTGGTGTTAAGAACATGGGAAGCACAAGTTGAATTCCTAAAGGTGGAAGAAGCCCTAGGCTACCCATGGAGCTTAGAGCCCTCGAAATTACCTTAATGACCCATTGGCTACCTTTGGAATTCTTTTTTGCCTAAGAAAAGCCCATTGGGTAAGAGCCTAGTGACATGCCTAAAATATTTTGCTTTCATTTGTACATTTAATGTCTATTTTTAATGATATTGCCTTTGAATGAAAGGTATTTTTGATGTTTTTTTTTGTTATAGGCACACTAAATGAATTAAATAGAGCGAATAAAATGAAAATGAAGCAAATTGAAGTTAAATGAAGCAAAAAAGGCCAATGTTGATATGGCACATAGGCGTTAGAGATGGTTATCTAAAAGATCTATTGAATTTGGACTAATTATGTAGAGGTGCTTGAAGAAATTCCCGGGTTTTGAGAGCACTATATAAAGAGACTTCTGGAGATTCAAAAGAGTGACTTTTGGAGGAGGAAAAGAGAGTCTTTTGTAGATAAGTGGTTTCTTCCTAGAGAGGAGAAAGTCTTGGGGGCTTAGAAGAGAAGAGGAGAAGAGGAGAAGTGAGAGATATATTCTTCACTGTAGATTCTTAGTAAGTTTGGAGTGAATTTTAAGGAGAGTGAGGGATTCAAAGGAACTTGAAGCATTGCTTGAGAAAGAGTTAAATATAAGTTGTGTACTTTGTATATTTTACCTTGTTTTGTCATATAAACTTTTATTTATCTATAAATCCATGTGTTTTTGTTTCTTCCCCACGAGATCTGACTAGTTTCCTTTGTTTTTCTCCCTGTAATGAGGAATAAATATGTGTAGAATTGTAGTTTAGTAGAAGAGCTTTTAAAATTTCATAAATTGTGATGATTCAAACTCTATACTTCATTTACTTGTCAACCTGGCCAATTGATTTGTTAAAATTTGTTGTAAAACGTAGTGACCCGAAATGGGTTATGTTCCAACATAGTAAGAATCACATTTAGCCTCATGGATGAAAATGTAGTCCTTGAAATTAAGTGCAAATAAATAGAGAAATAAGTTTTGATGAACATAAAATTGGAGATTTTAGGGTCACAGACTAAAATCTCCAATTTAGTCAAGATGTTTGGAAACTAAAGCAAGATGTTAGCCCTTAGGTGAGGGGAGGTGAGAACGCTAGAGTGAGAACTACTATCTTCCTAGTCTAATGATCCCTACTATTTATATGCAACAGTATAACAATGTATTTGATTATATTTTTTCACTTATTTTCCTTACTTTGCAATAGTACAAAAAACTTGATCTTGGAGAAAATAAGAATTTAACTTTTTTACTTAATATATTTTAGGATACTACGCAAGTATACGTATCGTTATCAAGTAATATATGACTTTTTGATTAAGCCCCGAATATCGAACCCACAGGGATTGTTCACAGTAAGTGATAATTAAAGTAACTAAACTTTCTACTTTAAAAAGACAAATACTTAGACTATAGTTTTTATCACAGAAATGAAATTTGAACTCTTTTTGGTATTTTTAATGTTTGAAATAAAAACTTACTAAAGATAGCTTGAGTTTATGTAAAAGAAAAGTACTGAATACGAAATATCTTTCTTCTTATCATGAATCAGTAATAGGTATAGAAATTCTGTTGTGGAAGTATTCAAATTGTGTTGTTTCAAATAGGATCAATATTATTCTTTACCCTTACTAGAGATGCTATAAAGAATATTGACTAATTTAAAGTTTGAATAGTTCTGAAGACCGGTTAGACAGGGAAGATACTAGCTCTCACTCTAGAGTTCTCTCGGTCCACCTGGGGGCTAACATCTCGTATCAAAACCTAAAATAATAAACCAAGTTGGGGGCTTTAGCTTGTCATTCTAATGTCCTCTAACTCTACACCCTTCAAATATTATATCCTTATTTATTTGCACTCAATCATATGAACTACATTCTCATTCATAAAATCTCATATGATTCTTTTATTTATTTTCAATCAATCATATGAACTACATTCTCATTCATACAACCTCATGTGATTCTTTCTAATTTATTGACTGAGAAAAAACCATCCCGGTTCTTACATGTTCTCACAACAAATTTTAACATCTAGATGGGTCAGATCAAGAAGTAAATGAAGTGCATGGAATAAATCATCACAACTTCTTCCAACATTAAAGATCAATACTCTCCACAACTTCCATCCAAAACAATCATCACAACTTCTTCCAACATTAAAGATCAATACTCTCCACAACTTACATCCAACACTCATCACAACTTCTTCCAACATTAAAGATTAATACTCTCCACAACTTCCATCCAACACTTTATTTACTTATCATTTTAAGGAGAAATATAAAGAAAACTACTCATAATCCATGGAGAAAACAAAACCACACTTTAATTTAAAAGTATAAATCATTGTCAAACCAACAAAAGTCTCAATTAAAACCAAAAGTAGTTTAAAACAAAGATAAAAACTTATCTCAAATCATCCACCAAATTCTTGAAGTTCCTTTGAATCTCTTCTCCTTACAACACTCTTAATTCTCAAATTAAAACTATAAGCTAAAGAAAAATAAATTTGTGGTGCCTCAAATTTTCTTCAAAAGCTTCTCCATGAAGTTCTTCTAGAACCTTTCAAAACTTCTTAAGATTTTTCAGGACTCCCCCATTCACAAAGTCTCAACTTCCTTTATTTCTAATTTTCCTAGAGGTGTCTTGATATCTCTTCGAAATGTGTCCTGATTCGATGTATTTACCAAGAGATGCCTCCTTTCACAAGTTCTTTAATTATATTTTCATCCTTGGTGGTTATAACCACCCATTTTAATCAATAGGTGCCTCAAATGTCTCTTAAAAATTTGTCAAAATGAATTAACCCATCAAGTAATTGTCACTGACGCTTAAGCGCGGGGCCTCTAGAGATTAGGTGCGGCCTTCTCTGTTTCACCGGTGCTTAAGCGTCGTATATGGTGCTTAGGCGCCAAAATACTTTCGCACCATTTTTGCATTTTTGCTCAAATGTTGATTCTTTTTCACTCTTTTTAGCATTTTTCACATTTTTATTTGTACCTGAAAGANAGCTGTAACTCTCTAAAAGAGGGAAATGAAAATTTTAATTTCCCTCTCTTCTCTTCAATTTTCATTTCCCTCCCTTCTCTCCTCCCTCTCTCCTCTCTCCTCTCTCCTATCTCCTCTATTCTCTCTCTTTCAAAAAAAAAAAAAGAAAACGGCCAAAAAATGGGCAAGAGAAGCAACGCCTCTTCCCCAAAGATCGCGACTCTTTCCCTCTCCAAAAGCTCCCATTCGCGACACTCTCAAGGGATTTTGGCGAATCTTGCTCTTCCGCTCTCGATCCTTCTCCTCTCTCGCGAACGCCCGGTTTCGCCCCTCCCGATTCGCGACAGAGAGGACCGCTCGGCCCTCTCACTTCCGATCCCTCGCCCGCCGCCGATCTCCCTCTCCCGACTCCGAATCGCAGCCCCTGAGTTCGTCCCCCCCTATACGCGACAGAGAAGGTTCCGCTCCTCTCCTCCAGCGTCGGTCACCGACTGTTTTTTCTTTCTTTCTTTTTTTTCCTTCTTCCATTTCTTCTCGGCCAAATCCCGCCAACCTCGATGATCTCCATTCATCTCACCGGCTTCTGCCTTGCCGGTGTCGTATCTTTCGCCGGACAGAAACGACAACGAACTTCAACATCTTTCGAGAGGGTGCGAAAGACTCTCATTTTACCTGCAAGTTTCCGTCGTGCTTATTTAGGCATCGTGCAAATTACGCGAAGGTATAACCTTTCTTCCCATTCGCATTTTATTTCCTAGCTGGCTTTAGGTTGTAGGTGTGATAGGCGTGTGGGTTCGATTGCCCACATGGGTGCGGCACGCCTATGTGATGGATCGATTGTTTTCCTAGAGATGACTTATAGGATAGGATCCCCTCGCGCAACTAATTTTCCTACGATAGCCGAGTGAATCATATTTTATTGTTAGTCGTAGCACAAAAATCCTAGAGGTTCGAGTTCCCTTCGCTCCCCTTTGTTTTGGTAGTCTCGATCTTTTAGAAAGATCGAAAGATAGATCTTTGCAAAATGAGAAAATGCGAGTCATTAGCTCATCTTGCAAAGCTCGGAGGCGTCGTGAAATCGGGAAGAGTGTTGTCACTAG
>JXCR01074044.1:3532-25497 GCA_002079205.1 Phalaenopsis hybrid cultivar | reverse complement strand
TATATATATATATATTCAAATGATTTCAATTTCTCCTCAATCCATATACTCATTGTAAATGGGAAGGATGCTTTCTTAAATTTGAAATTTCCGTAAAAAAAACTTTGTTTAGTTTTCATATTTTTACTTTTGAAAGTTTAGTATTTAGTTTAGTTTAACTTCTGTAATCTTACATCTGCATTTTAATTAGAATTCACTTTAGTAGTTAATATTCAAATTTTGCACTTTACTTTTGCTTTTATATTTTTTAAATTATAAAATAATTTCAAAAACTTACTTAAAGGATTTTCCAACTTCTCTGTGGGATCGATATCTAGGACTTCATTAGAGCACTTTATTACTTGAGTGATACATATACTTGTGTTGAGTTTAAACGGATATTTGACAGTTTTAAAAGAGTTTTAAAATATAAACTATTTTCATAAAGGTATTTTGATCCCTGAAAATATAGTTGTGTAAAATTTATAAAACTGGCTCTGCTTTACAACGATGCCAAAAGCTTGATGTGGTATTTTATGAATAAGAACGTTAAGCACTTAATGTTTGGATTCTACACAAGTATATGTATCATTTTCAAGTAATATATGACTTTCTATTTAAGTCCCAAATGATAATCCCACGAGGAAGGTTTAAATTTGAAATGATAAACAGACTAGGAAATTCACAGAAATATAAAGAAATTACTGTCACTAATTTTGAATGTTTTAGATACTATCATAACTAAATTATTAACTACTAGCAAAATTTAAATTCAAATTTTAAAATAGTAACTACTAAACTATGTTTATGTGATGAAGTTTTCTAATATGAAAAAAATATCTTTCCATTACAATGAGTTTTTGGTGAAATGAGATGAGATAAATGGTTTAAATTTGTATTGTGTCAAATAAGAGCAATTTTAATTCTCTACCCTCATTCAATGTTATAGAAAATTATTGGCTAATCTTAGGTATAAACCCTAAATCTGTGGCTAGGCTAGGAGCTTACTGGCTCCCACTCCAGAGCTCTCACTTCCCTTCCCCTGAAGGCTAACTCTCGCTTTAGTTCTTAAACACTAAGATCGAATTGGGGATTTTAGTATGTCGCCATAAAAATCTCCAATTATACACCCAACAATGTAAATTTCCCAATTTATTTGCACTTAATTCAATGAACGAAATACTCCTTCATGGACTTAAATGTGATTCTCAATCTGTTATAGAACTCATACTCCATTTCTCGGATCATGTGTTTCACAACATATTTTAATAGTTCAATTGGCCAGATCGAAAAGTAAATTAAGAACAGAGCTGAAAAACTATCACAATTTATTTTATATTTTAACATTGGCACATCCAAATTATCTCTTCATTTCACCATATCTCAGAGTAGGGAGAAAGATAAAGGAAACTACTCAGACTTCATGAGAAAAATATAACAAAACTCAAATTTCATATATAAAAAAAAGTTCATACAAAAATAATAAACAAACAACAATTATCTGAAACTCTTTCTCAAAGCAAATCCCTTGTAGCCTCTCTTAGGAAATGTAGGAGAAAGAAATCTCTCACTTCTCTCCCTCTCCAACACTCTTAGAGAAGAATTCACACATAAACTCACCACAAAAACTCAAAACTATAAAGAAAATAAATGACTAATGGTGTGGAATGGCATGGGAGAAAGTGGAAAGCAGTTGAAGGTTGCGAAGGGTCACGAACGGGGTCTTTTCTGATCAATTTTGGCTCTAAATAGAGCCTAATGTCGGTTTTCCATTAGGTGCATCAAAAAACTTTTTAAAAAGCGGTAAAATTTGTTGAATCTTCTAGAAATAGGGCCCGCACTGACACTAGCGTCGTTAGCGCCAGTGGCCATTTAATTAGACCACATTCACTATTAAACTGCTCCGTTGGCGCCCTGTATGGAGCCGTCGACGCTGAACATTTCTTCAAAAGCTCCATTTTTACTCCAAATTCCATCCTTTTTACTACGTTTTTGCTCCAAGTCCTAAAAATCAACAGCCTAAAATAAAACATAAAAAATGCATTCATTTAAAGTGCAATATCACCAAAAATGAGCATAAAATATGGGTCTAAAAATGCATTTATTTTTGGTGTATCAAAATCCCCCAAACTTAAATGTTACTTGTCCTCAAGTAACTCTATTACTACATAAAAATATGACTCTTGACAAAGATTTTAACTTCTAGATTTCTATATTTTAGTCGACTAAATACAATAGCTTAACTTAAGAAAAATGTAAAATAACTTCAGTTAATACTAAAGGTATAAGAATATATAACAGTCAAGTTTAAGATTTTTGATTATCTATTCTTTTCAAAGAAAATTGCAAATTATTCATATTAAAGCAACTTAGAATATTCATATGAAAAAGAATTTCATGAAACTTTACTAGTAAATATGCTAATACTAAAATAGAAGTTTAGAAAATGTAGTCAAGCCTTCTTCTTTAAGTTGAATCAAGTGAAGACAATTTTTAATTAGACATCTCCTCAAGCTTCTTCCCACATCTTTTTCTTTTCTTTCTTTTTCTTTTCTTTTCTTTTAAGGATCATTTTCAATCTTTTTTCTTTTCTTTTCTTTTCTCCCCCTTTTTTTTATGTGTGGATTACTATATCTGGATAGCCTTTAAAGATTTTGAACTTCACTATCCTCTTCTTAAAGTGAAAAACTTTTCACATTTCTTCACTTTATAAATTTATATTTGCTTTAAATATTTTTCATGAAGTTTTATTCTTTTCTTCTTACATGAATCTCTAAGATTTTTAATACTTCAAAAATACAAGTTCTCTTACTCACAATAAAAAAACATAGTCTTATTCCTCTATACCAAATATCTTAAATCTCTAAAATTAACCTTTATTATTGAAAATTTTCACTTAAGTTTACTATATATTTAGAAACACAAATAAAGTTATTTAAAGTTATCANCAAGACTTAAAACATTAAATAACACATAATACATATAAAAATTTGCTGAGAAAGAGTTAAGTACAAATACATTCAACAAAGTACTAAAAACTAACAACAATACTAAATTAATTTCCAATGTAAAAATAGTTCCACAAATCAACTGTTCACAATACAACATAAAATTTAAAACAAAGTATCACACTCTAAAAATAAACAGTCGCAATAATAAAGTACAACCTAACATAAGCTAAACACAAATCTAACTAAAACATCACCAATCATCATCTTCTTCTTCTTCTTCCACATCCAAATTTTGCTGCTGATATACAGTAAAAATAGGGTGAATAGGAAACTGAACTGAGTGGTCACCCCTCATGTATCTGACAATTGCATCATTATAAGCAGCATCATATTCAAAATTATGTATTGTCAAATCATTATTTTCTGTTGTATCTGACCATTAGCCTCCATATTTTCCATTCTACTTTCCATTCTCAAGATATCTCCCTGTTGGATCATCATTTGCTCCATAAGTTCCTGGAGAGTAGGGGTACTAGAAGTAGTGGTACTTGAAGTAGAAGGAATATCCCTGGTCCTAATTCCAAAACTCCATCCAACATGAGATTCATAAGTTTTAATATTGGCAGGCACAATAGGTTTTATAGGTTCAATCCTCTCCTCATCCATTCTAAAATAAATTCTTTTCGGTTCACATAGTGTGAAGATCAGGGTAGGGTGTGCTAAACCACCAGTATTCTCTTCCAAAGCAATAGAACGAGTGTTTCTATAAACAGTAGAGCTTACATCTATCCTTCTCATCTGCTGGATATAAAAGTTCAAGATGGATCTACCCTTTGTAACCTCACTATGATGATTTGTTGGTATCATTCTACCAGAAATAAAGTAGTGTCAGGCATTAGATACTACATTTAAAATAGAAAGAGGAAAGTTTACCTTAACCTCATTCTTCACCTTCTAAGCTCCTCTTCCATCAGTAAGAAAAGAAATAAGTTCATCTAAGGCCTCATTTGTAGCAGAAAATGATTTGTACTGGCAGCTATACACATTCTCTAACTGATAAAATTCATTAATTTTTGTTAGAGTAAATTCCACCAAGTTCCCACGAACAAACACATAGTCTTCAGAAGTTTCCTTAAACTTGGCATAGAACTCTATCGCTACACCAATAATAGCCTCAGCAGTAAAGTAACAAAAATTCTTCCATTGTCGAGCATTGATTAATCTTTTGACTTCTCCACCAGGTTTTTTAAATCCTCGACTCGGAATTACTTTTTTAGTTGATAAAATCCAAATAAATTCCCAAAAACTTCGAAAATCACAATGTGGAACGTTTTAAACTTAAATCTACTAAGTGTTCTTCACCAAAGGATTTTCTCAAAACCTTCAAAAAAATTTCAAAATTTTGGATCTCAGTAATGTAAGATAAATCCTTGGTGAAAATAAAAAATTTTGAGTTCAAAGTGTAGCTCTTACCTAAAGAAGATGAACATTGAACTTTATTTGCCTTAAAATCTCCTCAAATCTGAGCAACAGTAAGCCTAGGTGCAAAAATTGGAGGTTGAAGGTGAATAAAAGGTAAAAATAGTGGTTTTACTGTGCAAATTGTGAATTTTAAGGGGTTTTGGTGGTTTTCAGGTCGAGGGCGCTGTGGCGCCCATGCCGGCGCCGTCGATGCCAGTGGCCAAAAATTCATTTTTTTTTATTTTCGTAATTTTATTTTTCTTTCAATTTACTCCAAAGCCTATATAGTCTTTTTGAACACTAATTTTCATCTTAGAATATTTCAAAAACAGGCATTTTCATAAACAACACCAAACTAATTTTTATATATGAAAATACACTTTTTATAGATTCTTTTTTCTAATTACACTTTCACGTACATAAAGCAAATTAAATTACAATTCAGCGTCGAAATCAAACCACAACACTAGAATGCAGACACAAAACTATACACACAATCAAAGTTGATAGAGTTCTAAAGCAAAGTAAAGTAAAGTAAATTAAATCCACACAATCACATTAAAAACATAATTACTTTAAAGTAGTAGATAGTCTAACTTCTTCAATTATTCTGCTTCATCTTTAGTACTTTCTCCTCGTCTAATATCTCTCATAGACTGGTAATGGACTTACAAATCTTAGAAGGGTCGGTACGGGAATTGATCATTCGAATTTTCATCAATCCATCCATTTTTCTTGAACATCTGCACCAATCCTGCTTCAATTGTTCTAGTATGATCAAAGTTTTCTTTCATCCGCCAGTCTAAGTGATTAAAAAGGTAGTAGAGATTTCTTATTGCATTCATAATAGTCTGAAGTTCTCTTTCTTTTTTTTTCTCCAAAGCTATTGAACTTCCAACTATTTGTGGCATTAATGGTGTTGAAGCATGTGATGAATGATCCATGATAATATCCAATGCTTCATTTCCATTTTCAATATAATTATCATCAATATGAATCATGGGCTCCCAAGGTAATAATACTTTCTTCAAACTTCATATAGTGCTTGAGATTAAGTGTAAAGTAAGAAAATTGTAGAAGGATGCCCCGGTCCATATATTAGCCCATTCATAATAATACCCATAACAGATTTGAAAGTAATCGATCCAATATCAATGGGCTTTTGCATTTGATTGCAATAATTTAAAATGAAACTTTCTCTTGTAACTCTACTAATTTTCATGGTAGGGAGTAATTTTGCAGATATGAAGAAATTTCATTATTTTGATATTAGATTAATCAATGAAGCAAAAAACTAATGTATCCCTCGTCTCTGATTTCTCGATTATCTTTTTCATCCGTCAGAAAGTTATATACATTTTGCATCATAACTCTCGTTGGGATAAAATTTGTATAATGACATATTAGAACACTTTCTATCATATACAAATCACTAATTCAAGCTGGAGTAAATGGTACAGCCTTACCTCGAACGAAGACGACTCCTTGAGTAATTCCATGTAAGTTAGCATAGAATTTATTTACTACTGGTACAATAACTACGACGATAGTGTAGCACAGAACTTCCCAACGTCTCTGTATAATGATTTTCTCAATTTGTGAACTTAGATTACTCAATCCATGATTGGCGAAGCCTCTCTCCATGATAAGTCTCTTTTTCGTAATGACTTTGTCGTATAATCTCTACACATCAAAACTGATAAAGCTTCTTCTACTAAACACTCCATTCCCGGAAGTATTTCTGGAATTGGAAGCCATGAAATTCGAAATTTAGAAGTTTCTGGTTGTCCAAGGCAGTTTTAAGGCCTTTAAAAACACCTCTCGGTGGTTATTTAGGAGTGCAATCCCACAAAAGTCCACCATATTCATCCTGAATGTGAGAAACTACTCGAGATGCCATTGGCGCTCCCAATGGCGTTGTCGACGCCATGGTCCATGTAGACGGGCATCGTTGGCGCTTATTCTGGCGTTGTCGACGCCAGAGGCCAAAATCGCGTCTTTTATTTTTTTGTTTAGTTTGATTCCATTTTTTTCTTCCAATATCAATATTTGTCTTAATTTATGATATATAAAATTGTGAATGATTCAAAAATATTATTAATTCATAAAAACACTTATTAAATAAAATATTAAAATATAGATATATATAGATTTATATATGGGTTGCCTCCCACAAAACGCTTGGTTTAACGTCATCAGCCTGACGAACCAATGTTTAATTAGGATGACTTAACATCAAAATTTCCTTAAATTGTGGCAAGTATCCTTCATAATAATATTTCAATCGATGTCCATTAACTTTGAATATCTTTTTAGTTTTATAATTTTTAATAGCAACAGTTTCATAATGATAAAGTTTAATCACTTTAAATGGTCCTAACTATCTGGATTTCAGTTTTCCTGGAAACACTCTGAATCTTGTATTATATAATAAAACTTCTTGTCATGGTTCAAACTTATTCTTAATAATCTTCTGATCATGCCATATTTTCATTTTCTCTTTATAGATTTTTGCATTATCATATGCCTCATTTCTAAACTTCACAAGTTCATTGAGTTGTAATAATCTTTTCTCACCAGTATCTTTAAGATTAAAATTAAATTCCTTAATATCCCAAAATGCTTTATGCTTCAATTCTACTGGTAAGTGACATGTTTTTTTCCAAAAATAAGTCTATATAAAGACATTCTTATAGGAGCCTTATAAGTAGTTTTGTATGCCCATAATGCAATATCTAATCTAGGAGACCAATCCAGTTTATAGGGATTTACAGTTTTTTCTAAAATTCATTTCATTTCACAATTTGATATGTCTACTAGACCGCTATTCTGAGGATGATAAGCAGTAAAGAATTTTATGCATAATACCATATTTTTAATCAATTTCTCAATTCTCTTATTCCTAAAATGTGATCCTCTATCAGTAATAATTACTTTCGGCATTCCATATCTTGTAAAAATATTTTATTTAAAAATTTAGAAACACTCCGAGGATCACATTTAGGTAAAGTAATAGCTTCAATTCATTTAGACATATAATCAACAACAAGTAATATATATAAATTTCCAAATGAATGCATAGAAGGTCCCATAAAATCTAATCCCCACATATCAAAAATTTCAACTTCCAATGTGTAATTTAGAGGTATTTCATTTCTTTTAGAAATATTTCTTACTCGCTGACAATGATCACATGTTTTAATATATTCATTAAAATATCTAAAAAGAGTAGGCCAATAAAATCCAGCTTGCAAAATTTTATATGCAGTTCTATTTGTTCCAAAAAATCCTCTAAATTCAGAATCATGACACCATTCAATTATTTGTTGAGTTTCTTCATATGGAACACACCTTCTAATAATTAGATCTTTATATTGTTTATATAAATATGGGTCATTTCAAAAATAGAATTTTGATTCATATATAAAATTCTTTAATTGTTGATTCTTAATCTCAGATGGTAGAATATCATTTACATTATAATTTACTATATCGACATAACACGATATATTCATTTCATCAATATTATTAAATTGTTCATCATAAAAATTTTCTAAAATTTTGTTTTCAAAATTAGTTAATATTTTTTTTTCTAGTCTAGACAAATGATAAGCTATTTGATTATCATTTCCATTTCTATCAACTACAAAAAAATCAAACTCTTGCAATAGAAGTATCCATCTAATTAATCTTGGTTTAACATCCTTCTTTTGCATTAAGTATTTGATAACAGAATGATCTGTATGCACTATATATTTGGTTCCAATCACGTAAGGTCCAAATTTATCAAAGGCACAGACAATAGCTAATAATTCTCTTTCAGTAGTAGTGTAATTAATTTGAGCATCATTTAGAGTTTTACTAGCATAATAAATTATTTTAAAAACTTTGATGTGTCTTTGTCCTAAAACAGCTCCAATAGCATAATCACTAGCTTCACACATTTTTTCAAATGGTTTCTCTCAATAAAGTGAAACTATTATAGATGCAATGATTAATCTTTCTTTCAACAGTTCAAATGTTTTTATGCATTTCTCATTAAAATCAAATTTTGTATCTTTTTCTTAAAGTTGGCATAATGACTTTGTTATTTTTGAAAAAAATTTATGTAACACCTATAGAAACCAACATGTCCTAGAAAGCTTCTTACTCCTCTAATATTAGTACGAGGCTGTAATTTTTCAATAACTTGAATTTTTAAAGGATCTACTTCCATACCATTTTTAGAAATTATATGCCTAAGTACAATTCCTCCTGCAACCATAAATTGACATTTTTTTCAGTTTAGTAATATGTTGATTCTTTCACATACTTCTAGAACTTTTTCTAGATTATTTAAACATAATTAAAATGAAGTCCTGAATACAGAAAAATCATCCATATACAATTTCATTCCATGTTAAAAAAAATTGCTAAAAATTGAAATCATACATCTTTGAAAAGTTGCAAGTGCATTGCATAGTCCAAAAGACATCCTACAAAAAGCAAATGTTCCATATGGGCTTGTAAATGTTCTCTTCTCTTGATCCTCTAGAGCAATTGGAATTTGGTGATAACCGATATATCCATCTAAAAAGCAATAATATTTATTTTCAGTCAATTTAACCAACATTTGGTCTAAAATGGGTAAAGGAAAGTGATCTTTTATGGTGGTCATGTTTAATTTTCTATAGTCAATACAAACTCGCCAATCAGTAACTTGTCTTATTGGAATTAATTCATTTTTTTTTCATTTTCTTCAAGGGACACTCCTCCTTTCTTTGGAACACAGTGAATTGGACTTACCCAAGCACTGTCTAAAATAGGATATATAATTCCAGCACTAACCATTTTAAAATTTCTTTTTCAACAACTTCTTTCATTATTGGGTGTAATCTCCTCTGAGGATTAGCTTTAGGTTCCTATTGTTCATCTAATAGAATTTTTTGCATACAAATTGAAGGACTAATTCCTTCAATATCTACTAAAGTCCATCCAAAAGTCTTTTATATCTTTTCAACATCTCTATTAATTTTTGTTCTTAAATTTCAGTTAATTTAGAATATACAATAACATGCAATGTAGATGACTATCCTAAAAACACATAGTTAGATTCACTTAGTTCAAATGAACTTACTAAACTTAACTTAATGAGTTTCATAATTTCATTTAGACCGTGGGAAGCCTCGTTAGCAACCGTAGGCTACCTCCTCTGAGGACTTCCCGATCATCTAGACTGTGGGAAGCCTCGTTAGCAACCGTAGGTTACCTCCTCTGAGGGATTCTCGATCATCAGATAGAGACGTCTTAATTTAGTTGCAATTGTAGTTTTGTGTGATGTTTGTGATTAAATTTTGAGCTGTTTTATATTTTAATTTAGTTACAATTGTAGTTTTGTGTGGGTTTGTATTAAATTTTTGAGTTGTTTTATATTTTGAATGTTATGGCGGTGAATTTTATCTTGGTTGATTTTAGTTTTAGTTTTGGTTTTGGTTTTTATTTTGTGGCTATCCTGATAATTTTAGTTTTCATGCAGGGCGATATCGTTGTTTAGCATGTAAATTTGTGTAAGCATAAGAGTATAACATAAAAGTACAAGAAAGACAACACTGAAAATTGTAAAAGCGTACCTGACGAGTCTTCTCGTTCCACCACCTGAAACTCAAAATGCATGTGAGGGCAGTTCATGTAGAGGCAAAAAGGTAAGGTTTTAGTAGTTTTCCTAACCCTATGTCATATCTTGGTGGGTCCTTATTAATTTGATTAAGGATTATATTCAAACAAAACATATTAAGTTTAGTAGATCTCTGTGGTATCCAACAGATCTAGAGAAAGAAGCAGATCCGTGCTACTCTCTTGCTGCCTGGTGGAGAATCCCGAGCTATTTTAAACTAATTATGCTTAATAATTCATCCTGTAAACACCCTTAGTGCTCAGTGAGCATTGATGTCTCAATTATCCCTAAGAATAAAGTACTTATCACTCGTAATTTAATTTAAGAATTATGTGGGTGAAGACCTTTAAAGAGACAAGTTTAAGAGACTTAGCCAAATTTTGACTTGGGCTTATAGTGTTTGAAACATGTTTTAATTTTTAATAATGTTTACTATTCTAATCCTTATTTAAATGAAACTTGATTTAGCCTAAACACTACTAAGCCCTTAAGATTTTTGAGTGTCTTAGTCATTGCAAATGAAATTGACTTATAAGTGATGGTGATGATTCATGTTTTTTTTTTCTTTTGTTCATCAAATAGGGGTATTAAATTAGTGAGTTATTAACACCCAAAATCATACCCCTAAATCTAGGATCATTTAATCGGTTATACTCCCAAATTTATGTAATTTAAGGAAATTGCAAATTTATCATTTTTAATTAGGACAAAAGAGGGTGGTTTTTACCAGTTAACCTCTTATGTTTCAAACATCCAAATACATTAATTAGATTCAAAGATTTCCCATTTCTCTTTCCGAAATTTGGCCTAAGCTAAATTTCCAAAATTACACATTTGCTCCTAAGGCTGTATCACTTCATAATTCACCAAATTTAATCCAAATTACTTTGGAATTTTTATCCTACCTCACTCATGGGTTAATTGAGACATTAGAGGAGAAAGCGAGATTTTTCAAAATTTAATTTATCTATATAATTATTTTTAATGAAAAAATAGGATTTTTCAAAGAAAATTCATAACTTGACCAAATTAAATCCCAATCCCTTGAAATTGTTACTGGATGTAGGCTTAGACCAGAGAAGCCTTCGAACCAAATTTTAATATTTTTTTAATTTTATTTGAATTTTAAGAATTACTTTAAGTTCTAGGGTGTTATTAATTATATAATATTTTAAATGTGGAAAATTAAGTTTTATATTTTTATTAAATCTCTCTAATGTCAAGAGACATAGAGAAACAAATTTCATATTTTTTTAATATTTTTATTTGAATTATTGGAATTATTTTAGTAAAAAACCATTTTTAGCCTTTAAAAATTATTTTAAGCTTGAAAGTTCAATATCTTTATTTAGACAATCAAAAAAAATACTCCAATTATTCCTAAGTGCTTAGAAAATAATTTAGAACATTTTCATGGATTTTTATTATTTTTGTGTTTTTATGGATTTTTAATTATTTAAATATTTAAAAATAGGCTAAAAATCAAGTTTTTATTTTTATTTCAAATTTATTTTTATAAAATTTCTATGATCACATAGAACTAAAAAACTAAGTTTTTATAAATTTTTTAGTTATATTTTGATTTTTAAAAATCATTTAAGTGTTAAAATGATATTTATCTTTAAAAATCAACCTAACTTACCAAATGAACTCAAAATACTTTGAAAATTTTATGGTGAGTTCTCTAGATCCTAAAAAATAGTGGAGATGAAAAATTAAGTCATTTTGATGTTCGTATTTTCCAAAATTAATTATCTTAGTGATTTAGGGTTTGTAAAGATTATGTGTATTTTGAATGACTTGAGTCATGAAAAATTTTCCTAAAGGTTCTCTGGTCATAGTAAATCTTCCAAAATTTCCTTGGATTTTTCTAAAAAATGCTAAGTATTATTATTAATTTAAGCAAATAATGTGCATAAACTTGAAAAATATGGATCTCTGTCTGGAGGTCTTCTTTGACTTTGAAAAAATCAGGAAATGTTCCCCTTGACAGAGGCTACAACATGCCAAAAATTCAATCCATCATGAAATGCCTATATGCATGGAGAATCAAAAGACTCAAAACAGTGTTTAATTAATTAAAAATAAAACATACATCAAATGGCCTTCAAATTATTTCCACATTGTTCTCCTCTGTTCACTTAGCAAGAGGGTATTTTTATTTTATTTTTGTGATTGTTCTACACAAAGTTATGTTTTTTTGAAGTTTTTAGGATTAAATAAATAAGAAAAAGCCCATATTTTTCTACTTAAAAGCACGGCGCAGACTGTATCCTAGGCAGCCTCGAAACTCCCCGCGGTGCGCTCACATTCAACGTTACCGTCCATGCAAGCTGTTGACTCGGCCGGCGGTTCATGTAAGGATGTGTTGTCCGGTTTGATCTCATCTGTTGATGATATAAATGCGCGAACGGACGACTCCCCATCATCTTCCCCCATAGAGTGATCCTGTGATCATCCACACTAAAACCCAAAGATATCGGCCTAGACTAAACCAAATCATTTTAGGTTTGATCTTATGGACTCGTCTAAGTGAGATGAACATATTCATATAGTAATCATGCAATTAAATTAAGCCTAACCAAATGGAGAGTCAAAATAGGCTCGGGAGGAAGAGGAGATCAATACCTTGGCTCTGAGAAGTGAAGCATCGATCAGAGAGGATTGGCACATTCGTTGAGGTCCAAGGAGGCTAGGGATTAAGCCTCTGGCTATGGTGTAAAGCCTAGATAGAATTTCAACCAAGGTGGATTTCAGGTGTTGGTCTTGAGCTATGTTAGAGGCTCTGTAGAAGGGGAATTTGATAGGAATTTTCCTCCTCTCACTGTGGTGAAGATGTGGGTAAGTTTAATTTTGTTTTGGTGGAGTGTAGAGGTGTGTGAAGCTCTGTTTTGTCTCCGGCAAGGTTTTAAGCTAAAAAATTGGGCTCGGCAAGGGGATTGGGGGCAATGTGATGGTTGGATTACACTAAGGTCTCAAAGAGGCTCTATGGGTAGTTTGGAGGGGTCTCTCTAAGAAAATTTTAGCACACCTCCCATGGCCATGGAGGTGAGTTTTTTATAAAAATGGCTAAGGGGTGGCTCTTAGGGCCAATGTTTGGGTGTATTGTGATGCTTAGGTGGAGGCCAGAGGAGCCATATCATTTGATTTGAGTGAGGTAGCCTCTGGGTTTGATTTGAGTAAAATTCAAGAGGGGTGGCCCTCAGTTTTGGCTTCTCTGACAACTAGGCCGGCCGACCATGGCAGGGCGGAGGTGGCTAGGAGCTCAAGGAACCCAGGGGAATATGTCCCATCAATTTAATGCAAGGAGGTATTTTTTTGGCAAAGATATCTTAAGCCTAAGCAAAAATGGAAATCAAATCCCTTAATTTGAGGAATCCTAGTCCATGGCTCATCTATCTTGGGTTAGATGGATTTTTGCTCAGTCTTAGGGTCCAACTAATGGCTGTGGTGGAGTTAATTTGATGGCATTAGGGTGGTTAGGCCACATTTAATGCATGGGTCCAAGTGAGTGCAAATGACCAAAATTTGGATTTGGGCTAGCCTAGCCATGTTAATTGGCCCAAATAAATGTTACATTTTGTGTATATGATCATAAGTAAAAACTTTGGTGAAGGATGAAAGTGGTTTTGAGTTCATTTGGATGGTCAATTTGGAGGAATTTTGAAATTTGATCAATTTGGGCATATTGGGCTAGGTTTGGGTCTAGGTTGGGCTAGCCTTGGGTCAGGTCCAAATTGATTGTTGTAAATGGTCAATAGGGATCTCATGAAGAGTTTTCAACAAAAATTGGGTGCCAATTTTGGAGTTAAGGCATTCAATTTGATGAGATTAGGTCATGTAGCCAAAATTGGGGCTTTGATCTAAATCAAAATTGGGCTCTCATGATGGACAAATTGGGCTTAGCTTTGGTCTACATTAGTCATATCAAGAAAAATTTTGAGTTTATAATTGAAATTGGGGAAATTGAGACCAATTTGATAGACATTTGAGGTAGATTTGGAGAAAAATGGGCCTTTAAAAGGCAATTTGGGGTTTTTGGTCAAATATGGTCAAATTGGTCAAATTGGGTCATGTGATAGTTGAGAAAAATGAAATTGGGAATATTTTGGAGGTTTTGAAAATTTTTGGGATTTTTTTGGAATTTGTAGAATTTTTGACTAAGGAGGGGCATTTTGGTAATTTGGTCATTTTTGGTGATTTTGGGTAGTTTGGGTGTTTTGAAGGTGTTTGAAATGATTTTTGAACCAATTTGGGTAGTTTAGGTAAATTTGAGAATTTTGACCAAATTTGGGGTCCCAAGGGTATCCAGGTAATTTGAGAGAGTTTAAGGGCAAAAGGCTAGGTTGGTTATCTTGGTAGAGTTGGAGTGCCAACCACCATCAATAAGGTATCGACCAATGGAAACCCCATTTTGGGTCCTCTATGTAGTGGTCTTAGCTAAACCCTAGCGTAGGGCTAGTGGGATTAGGGGGCCACCTATATGAGTCTCCCAAAAGTATCAAGGGACCAAAACCTAGAAGTTTAAGTTTAGGATTGTGAGTGATTGGGAGTGCAAGTATGTACCTTAAGCCCTAGACCAACACCCAGGGTCAACCCTAAGGTCCAGCAGTCCCTAAGGTCCAGCAGTCCTAAGGGTGACTCATCTTAGGGTTCCCCCATAATGACCCCACCTACTAAGTGTTAGAAGTTATGATTAATATATGGAACTTCAAAATGAGTAGAGAAAAGGGTAGAATTTCTAATAGTGAGGGTTCTTTTTCTATTTTTCTAAGAATAGTCAATAGGAAAGTCCTATGGCTAGATCTTAGGCTACTAAAGTGGAAAAATTAAACATCAACCAAAAGTGAGGTCAACAAACAGTAACTACTACACTATGTTTATGTGGTTAAGTTTTCTAATATGAAAAAGCATCTTTCCCACAATGAGTTTTTGGTGAAATGAGATGAGATAAATGGTTTAAATTTGTATTGTGCCAAATAAGAGCAATTTTAATTCTCTACCCTCATTCAGTGTTATAGAAAATCATTAGCTAATCTTAGGTTTAGTCCCTAAATCTATGGCTAGGCTAGAAGAATACTGGCTCTCACTCCAGAGCTCCAACTTCCCTTTCCTTGAAGGCTAACTCTCTATTTAATTCTTAAACACTATGATCAAATTCAAGATTTTAGTTTATAACCCTAAAAATCTCCAATTCCTTACCCTACAATGTATATTTTCTTATTTATTTGCACTTAATTCCATGAACGAAATACTCCTTCATGAACTTAAATGTGATTCTCACTATGTTGTAGAGCTCTACTCCATTTCTTGGATCATATGTTTCATAATATATTTTAACAATTCAATTGGCAAAACAAAAAGTAAATTAAGAACAAAGTTGAAAATCATCACAATTTATTTTATATTTTAACTTCGGCACATCTAAATTATCTCTTCATTTCACCATATCTCAGAGTAGGGAGAAAGAAAAAGGAAACTACTCAGACTTCATGAGAAAGATACAATAAAACACAAATTTTATTTATAAAAGAAAGTTCATCCAACAATATTAAACAAACAACACTTATCTGAAACTCTTTCTCAAAGCAAATCCCTTGTAGACTCTCTTAGGAAATGTAGGAAGAAGAAATCTCTAAATTCTCTCCTTCTCCAACACTCTTAGAGAAGAAATCACACATAAACTCAGCACAAAAACTCAAAACTATAAAGAAATTAAATGACTAATGGACTCTAAGTGGCTAAATGGAATGTGGAGTAGCGTGGAAGAGAGTGGAAAGCGGTTAAAGGGTGCGAAGGGGCACGAAGGGGGTCTTTTCTGATCAATTTAGGCTATAAATAGAGCCTAAGATCGAATTTCCAATAGGTGCATCCAAAAAATCTTTAAAAAGTGTCCAAATTCATCAAATCTTCTAGAAATTGGGCTTGCATTGACACTGGCGTCGTCGGCGTCCATTCTGGCATCATCGACGCCAGTGCTCTGTGAATAAAATGTGTGCTCTCTATCAAATGGCATTGTCGGCGCCCAATCTGGCACTGCCAGCGCTGAACATTTCTTCAAAATCTCTATTTTGACTCCAAATTTTATTATTTTTGCTTCTTTTTTGCTTCAAGTCTTAAAATTCAACAACATGCAATAAAATATGAAAAATACATTCGTTTAAAGTGTAATATCACAAAAAATGAGCATAAAATATGGGTCTAAAAATGCATATATTGTTGGTGTATCACCTAGAAAATCGCAAAATGGCACGGACAAACTCCATTTTCGCTGCTTAAGTCACCTTCTACCTCAAGACCTTGGTTTAGGGCATCACATTGTAAGCGAAAGAGAAGGATTCAGAGGCCAAAAACTATAGATTTCATCTTCATTTGGTAAGAGCTTCACTTTAACTTAGAAATTTTTTATTTTCACCATGGATTTGGGAGATCTGAAATTTGAGATTTTTGATGAAGTTTAAAGATATCTCATGGTAAAAAGTTTCTTACCAAATAATCTTGCTCAAGGAGTTAGATTTTTGATTTAGCAATTTATTTGGAATTATTTAGGATTTTCATAGAATTTACAAATGGCTCTCCGAGTTAAAAGAGGAAGGTCGTCCGAATATTTTGATGCACGAAGGTTCGTTTGTTTCAAAGCCCAACATAGTTACAATACTCAAATGGAGACAAGAAGAATGATCCAAGAACGGGCTTTTGCAAACCTGGGTGGTGAGATCGAGAGACAGATTATTGTCAGAAACTGGGAAAGATTATGCTACTTCACTGTCGTAGAAATTGTCCCAATGACTCGGGAGTTTTATGCAAACCTGAGGTTCAGTGCTGAAGATCACATCTTGGTGAGAGGTATGCAGGTCAAATTTACTGCTGAAAGGATCAATGCTTTTTTTGGGTTGAAAAACATATTTTTCGATGAATACGCTGCATTCGTGATGACTAATTCATCATTGGATGAAGGGATTGCATTTTTTACTGATGGAAGAGGAGAGTGGAAGATTAAGAATAACAAGATAGTTAACTTCCCTGCTTCCATGTTGACTATTCAGTCAAAAGTATGGCACCACTTGATTTCTGCCTGACTGTTTCAAACAAATCATTTGGTTGATGTTAAAAAAGACAGAGTTGTACTAAATTATTGCATTCAGAACATAAAATAAATAGATGTTGGTGCATGATACACCTAAAATATATAGTATTTTTATACACATTTTTATACATACTTTTGAGATATTGCGCTTTATGAAAGGTATTTTTGTGTTTTTCTTGCAGGTACAATCAAATGAATGAAAAATGCTAAAAGGAGTGAAAAAGGGTCAAATTTGGAGCAAAAATGAAGAAATGTGCAAAATTGAATTAGGGCGCCTAAGGGCCCAGTCTGACGCCTAAGCTCCAAAGGCTTCGTGCCTAAGTGTCAGGTAACACCCGCACTTAAGCGCCAGAAGTATCTACTTGATGATTTATTTAATTGGAGCAGATTTTTGAAGAGGTGTTTGAAGCAACCCTTGAGAAAAACGTTGGAAATAGCACATGGACACGAAAATTCATTTAATTGGCTTATGAAGAGTCAATTTCTAGAAGATTCATTGAATGGAGACACCTTTTTGAAGAGACACCAATGCACCCCTTGGATTTTTATAAGAAAAGACTTTGATCATCAAAGCCAACTGTCAGGGAGAGAGCCATCCATCAAACTTTACAGCCCACCGCTGCCGCCGCCGGCCGCCTTTACTTTATTTTATTTTATTTTGAGTGTTATTTTGTATTGTGAGAAAAGGAAGATAATTCAAAGGAAATTCAAAATATTTGGTGGAGAGAATTTGAGGTAAGTGTTTATTTTTGTGTCTACAGTTAGTTTTCATTTAGATTTTTTGTTTTTGTGCATGATTTCTACTTTTAAACTTATGTGTGATTGTGTTTTCTTCATGAAGTCTGAGTAGTTTTCTTTATCTTTTTCCTTAAAATGATATAAGATTAAATATTTAAAGAAAGTCGTGTGAAGTATTAGGCTTCAATGTTGGAAGAAGTTGTGATGATTTGAAACCTTGAACTTCATTCACTTCTTGATTTTGTCAAGTAATATGTTAATACCTGTTGTGAGAACATGTAAGATCCAAGATGGTATTATTTTAGTCAACAAATGGTTTAAATCACATATTATTTCATGAATGAGAATGTAGTTCATGGGGTTGAGTGCAAATAAATAGGGAAATGTATTTTAAAGGGTGTATAATTAGAGGACTTAAGAGTGACAGACTAAAGCCCCCAATTTGATTTATAGTTTTAGGTTTTGATACATGACGTTAGCCCCCTAATGGAGGGAGAAGAGGGAACTCTAGAGTGAGAGTTATTATCTTCCCTGCCTAGCCGGTCTTCAAGACTATTAAAACTATAAATTAGCCAATGTTCTTTATAGCATGTCTAGTAAGGGTAAAGAGTATTATTGCTTCTTTTTGGCACAACACATTTAACATACTTCCACAACAGAGTTTCTATATTTATCACTGATTCCTGATAAGGAAAAAGATATCTTATTTAAATTGCCTTCATCTTGCAAGTATTTTAGTTAAGTTAATTAGTTGCTTACTTTATTTTCAAATATAAAAAAAATTACAAAAAGAATCAAACTTTCATTCCTCTTTTAGCATCTTAATTTTAAGTAATAATATATTGGTACGTAAAATTTTTTTATCTAAAATTTGTCCTCCTTGTGGGATCGATATTTCGGGACTTAATAAAAAAGTTTTATTTTACTTGATAACGATACGTATACTTGTGCAGTATCCCATATTGAAATATTATAATTACATTCTTATTTGCTTCATAGTGAAAGATTTACCTAGCTTTTGCTTTGGATCAAGTTTTTGACTTCTTTGCAAATTAAGAATATCTATTAAGGAAATTAATCACATAGATCGCATTTTACATCTATCCATATAGAAAATCGGGATCAGTGCACTTATAGTTCATCATGCTTGGAGTATAGTTGGTAGTTCTACAACTGGAGGTTTGGGATATCCTGCCCTGATTTTCACTCTATGTGAACAATCAGAAGTAGAGTCCCATAGAAATAAAGAAAGATTACAACCACAAAATCCAATTTAGAGGCATATGATTCAGAGAGTGGAATCATTTGTTGAAACTAGAGGTGGAAGAAGGAATAAGCTCTTTATATCTGTTGCAGGGGTGTCTACTTCTTGATCTGCATCACTTGAAGGTATTATGAACCAACTCATGACTCAATAAATGGACATAGTTAATATTCAAACATAGATGGGAGAGATAAGAGCAAGGAATGCTTATAATGATGAATATCAGCATAAGAGAGTTCAACATCATATTGACTTTGAAAATGCGATAGTAAGACAACTTAGGGGTGAGCCTAATGTAGACTTTCCTGCTTGCCCAAGTTTCACTCCCTATGCTCTTGTTCATGAAGAAGAAGAAGAATAAGAAGAATATGATGATGAGGAAGGAGATGAAGATTAATGTTTTATGAGTCTAGTTTAATTTGTTTTGATGTTTGTTTGTTGTTTGTATTTGTAGTGTAATGTATTTTCAATTAAGAACTGTCGTAGTAAAAACTTTTATGCTGTGTTCTGAACTAAATCTATAATAGTAACTGTAGACTTTCAATTTTTCTGCATGTTTAGTATTTTCAATTTTTTTTATTTTTATTTTTAATTCTAAGCAAATTCTTTAGAATATATTATGTTTTATTTAATGTTTTAAAGCTTGCATGTAGTTTTACAGTTAATACCTGCAGTATACCAAAGCCCAGTTTCATAATAAAAAATCCTCCACATGTCAGTTTTTATTTTCATGCATTTACTGTTTTCTTTCACTAACTAAATTTATACTAACAATTTAAAATCAGTTAAAAATTAAGTTTGGGGGAAAGAAAAATTTATTTTAAAAAGAAATAATTAAATTTTATTTGTCCTCAATTAACTTTATTTTTAAAATTAATTTAACATAGTCTGGGATATTAAGATTTAACCTTAAATGACTATACTTCTATTTATAAATATTGTGGTAAATTTAAGTAATTTTTTTTTAATAATGAAGGTCAATTCTAAAGTTAAAGATATTTGGTATGATAGGATAAGACTATATTTTTCTATTTAAAGTAAAAAAAAAATTGTATTTTTGAAGTGTTAAGAATTTTAGAGTTTCATGAAAGAAGAAAATATTGAGACTTTATGAAAAATCATAAACTAATATAAATTTATGAAGTGAAGAAATATATGGAGTTTTGACTTTAAGAAGAGAATAATGAAGTTCAAAATTATTACAAGCTATCCAGATATAGTAATCCTCACTTGGAAAAGAAAAATAAAAGAAAGGATTGAGAAGATCCTAAAAAAAAAGAAGAGAAAAAAAAAGAAAAAAAAGTGAGGAGAAGCTTAAGGAGATGCCTAATAAAAAATTTTCTTCACTTGAATTAACTTAAGGAAAGAGCTTTATTACATTTTGTAAACTTATATTGGAGTATTAGTAGCATTCCTAGTAAATTCTTCATGAAGTTCTTTTTCATATGAATGTTCTAAATGTCATTAATATGACAAATTACAGTTCTTTTTGAAATGGATAGAGATTCAAAAATCTTAAATTTGATTACTAAGTATTTCTAGACTTAGAATTTGAATCTAAGTTAAAAAAGGTTTTTCTTAATTTTTGTTATTCTATTTATTAAACTAAAGTATAGAAGTTATAAGTAAATCTCTATTCTAAGTCATATACTTTTATGTAATAAAAGTCTCACTTGAGGACAAGTAACATTTAAGTTTTGGGGATTTTGATACACCAAAATAATATACTATTTTAAGTACATATTTTATGCTTATTTTTGGTGATATTGCACTTTAAAGAAGGGTACTTTCATGTTTTTTTGTAGATATATCATTTTTAGGCATTTGGAGCAAAAGTGGCAAAAATGATGAAATTTGGAGCCAAAACAGTGAATTTTGGGATTGCGGCGTATGATGTGTCGTTTGACAGAGAACTGGTGCATGATGTGCCAGAGACAACTTTTTGCAAATTAAGGCAGTTTGAGATGAATTTTGCATGAATTTTTAAAGGGACACTTGCTCCACACACCAATTGGAGTAATTCAATACATCTAAATACTTTGAAATGTTCTTTTATGAAGGGATATGTCTCTTGGATCAAATAACATATCTTTTGAATTCAAAAGAGTTGACTTTTGAAGGGAGTTTTGAATTCTTTTCAAGAGGATGCAACCCAAAATAAAAGAAGAAGACTTCAAAGAGTTGAGAGAGTTGTTGGGGGGGACGAGAAAGGGAGAGAGAGAAAGCTGGCGTGAGAAGTGAGAGAGAGAAAATGAGATTTTCTTTTAAGTGTGTAAGATGAGAGGGAAGGTGAAGTTTTCTGCTTCATTACACTTTTAAGAGAGAATTGGGAGTGATTGTAAAGAGAGAAAGGCTTGGGGAGAACTTCTAGTGATTTGCTTAGGAAAAATTGTGAGATAAATTGTATTTTTATTTCTTTTGTTTTGTAAACGTGTTTTTATATATGAAATCCGTATTTTGTTGTATCCTTCTCATAAATTATGAGTAGTCTTCTTTATCCTTCTCCCTACTTTGAGATATGGTTTTGTGAAGAATTGATTTTATTTTTTACGGTTTTAAATGTCAATAATTTGGGATGATTTTAACTTTAATCTTCATTTACTTTTCAATCTGGCCAATTGAAATGTTAAAACTTGTTGAAAGACAATGTCTGAAAAGGGATATGATATCTACAACATAGGGAGAATCACATTTGATTTCAAGGAAGAGTATTTCATCCATGGGATTAGGTGCAAATAAATATGGAAATATACTTTGTTGGATGCAGAATTGAAGATTTGAAGGTGACAGATTAAAATCCCCAATTTGGTCCAGTTGATTGGAAACTAATGC
>JXCR01074035.1:0-16011 GCA_002079205.1 Phalaenopsis hybrid cultivar | reverse complement strand
TATATATATATATATATATATATATATATATATATATAAATCTTTAAGATTAAGAATATAATATGCTTTTACAAAAAAAAGGGTTGCAGGGTAGCTTTGTTGGTCTGGGAAAAGTTTTCTTTTATGCGTGGGGGAATGGTCCGATTCTCCATCTTCACTTTTTTTTTTCTTTTTTCTTTTTTTTAGCCCATCGAAATTGGAACGGGCCCAAATGCGGCTGCATGTAACGATAGAATTTAAAGTGCGGCTACTTGGAACGGCGGAATTGGAACGAGCCCGGGAATTAGAATTTAAACATGGGCTGAAGGCGGGCTAGAATGAGGAGAATTTCATTTTTTTTAAATGAATGAAATTAATATTTGATCATAAATATGAGTGGTTTTTTAGCCTATAAATAGTTTAAGAGTTGAGGGTGGAAGTGGTGTTCCCTGCTTTGTCTAGTTCGCAATGTGGGATTTCCCATAAAGTCGTCTCCGACCTGCGTAACAAACAATCAGCAGATTCTTTTTTCACATTGTGGTATAGAAGAAAGTTTTCATTGTCCTACATAGCAGAAAAACAACAAGTTTCTCTTTCATGTTACAGAGCAAAAAAAAAGTCATATCCGTCCTGTATAGCAGACGATTAATCGAATCCTCTTTTATGTTGCGGCGCAGAAGAAATTCTTCCACGTTCTGCAAAGATTTCTTTTTTGAAGAAGGTGTAGAGGAAAGTCGCTCCTCACATGTGTAGCAGATGATCAATGTGATATTCTTTCATGTTACTGAGATGAAGCAGGTGACTCGAGGATCTTCCTGCTTGTTGTTGTTGCACATTACGATAGAAATGAAGAAATGTTTGAGTTTTCTTGCTGTGTTTTGAGGGGGAGATTTTCATGATTCTGTGGTAGTGATATATGGAAACCTTTTGAAGATTTGTAGAAATACTGGAATTTCAGGGAGGAGATGTGATCCCGACTGTTTATATGCAACAGTATAACAATGTCTTTGATGATATTTTTCACTTATTTTTTTTTTACTTTGCAACAGAATAAAAAATTTGATCATAGAGAAAATAAGAATTTAACTTTTTAATATATATATATATATATATTATGATACTATGCAAGTACATGTATCGTTATCAAGTAATATATAACTTTTTTATTAAGACCTGAATATCAAACCCACAGGAAAAATAAGCAATATGCACTATTTATCAACAAACCTATTTTAAAAAGACAATTACTTAAACTATAGATATTTTCACAGTAAGTAAAATCCAATTCTTTTTGGTATTTTTTATATTTTAACAAAACAATAAAATTTCTAAAGATAACTTGAGTTTATGTAAAAGAAAAACGCTTGATATGAAAAATCTTTCTTCTTATCATGAGTCAGTAATATAAGTATAGGAATTCTGTTGTGGAAGTACGCAAATTATGTTGTGTCATATAAGAGTACTAATATTATTTACCCTTACTATAGATGCTATAAAAATATTGGCTAATTTAATGTTTGAATAGTTCTGAAGACCGGCTAGGCAGGGAAGATATTAGCTCTCACTTTAGAATTCCCTCGATTCTCTCCACCTGGGGGCTAACATCTCGTATTAGAACCTAAAACAATAAACCAAGTTGGGGGCTTTAACTTGTCACTTTAAAGTCCTCTAACTCTACACCCTTCAAAGATTATTTCTCTATTTATTTGCATTAAATCATATGAAATACATTCTCATTCATACAACCTCATGTGATTCTTTCCAATTGTTAACTGAGATAATACCAACCCGATTCTTACATGTTCTCACAACAAATTTTAACATCTAGATAGGTCAAATCAAGAAGTAAATGAAGTGCATGGATTTAAATCATCACAACTTCTTCCAACATTAAAGATCACTGCTCTCCACAACTTCTATCCAACACTTTTAATTACTTATCATTTTAAGGAAAAAAAGAAGGAAAACTATTCAGAATTCATGAAGAAAACAAAACCACACTTTAATTTAAAAGTAGAAATCATTGTCAAACCAACAAGAAGTCTCGATTAAAACCAAAAATAGTTTAAAAGCAAAAGATAAAAACTTATCTCAAATCCTTCACCAAACTCTTGAAGTTCCTTTGAATATTTTCTCTTTTACAACACTCTTACTTCTAAATAAAATTAAAAATAAAAAGGATAAAGTACATTTGTGGTGTCTGAAAATCTCTAAAAAACTATCTCTAACTCTTCTCAGAACTCCCCCTTTCCAGGACTTTCAAGCACACTTCAAAAAGTCTCAACTTCATTTTTTTTATAAATCTCGAAGAGGTGTCTTGATAACTCTTCAAAATGTGTCCCAATTTGATGTATTCTCCAAAGAATATCTCCTTTCATAAGTCTTCTAACCATATTTTCGTTTCTAGTGGACATAACCACCCTCTTTAGCCAATAGGTGTCTTAAATGTCTTTCAAAATTTAGCAAAATGAAGTAAACCGTCACATAACTGTCTCTAGTGCTTAAGCGCAGGGCCTTTGGCGCTTAGGCACGACCTTCTCTGTTTCACCGGCGCTTAGGCGCCAAAACACTTTTGCACCTTTTTCACATTTTTGCTCCAAATTTGATCTTTTTTCACTCATTTAAACATTTTTCACCTTTGTTTACTTGTACCTGAAAGAAAAACACACAAATATCTTCCATTAAAGCCCAATATCTCAAAAAATAGGCATAGAAATATGTCTAAAAATACTATATATTTTAGGTGTATTACGATGCTCACTCTACGTTAAGATGTGTTGATTTGTTGTAGCCCTTGCACATGTGTAACAACAACGATGATGTATTTATTTGTGTATTTTTCTCCCGCTCAATGCATTAAAAAGTTGGATGTTGTTTTTGAGGTTGTTTTTGTCTTTCCTTTGAACCAGAGATGCCCCTTCTGAGATATTTTTCCCCACTTTTAGGGTATTGTTACTCAACTTTTGGGTTGCATATTGGTGTTGGCCTTTTCTAAAGTTTTATACCTTATAAGTGCTTAAAATTTGGATGATCTCATCAACGTACCAGACATGATTGTAGCGGGGCGCATCATATTCAGACACAAAGTTTTTTGCAGCTTCCTCTAAGTCGACGGGGTCGTTTACGTCAACGTTTAGGGCACGAAGTGGGATAGTTTTCTCACTTCTTATTTAGACACAAAGTCTGTCACAACTTCAACCAGGCTGGGGGCAACCTTCAGGACACTCTCTAAAGGTCATTCACGTTAACATCACTGGCTCTATTATGATAGAGTAGTCATCTCACATTTCATTCAGACAACATGTCTTTGAAAATTGCTCTTATATTGGGGGCAATTTTCATCGCAAATAATGCTTGCTCAACGCCCCATCACTGTATTGGAGTTCATATTCAACTAGATTAAGAAGTTGATCTCTTCAAGGCTTGACACATGGGCTACTTTACAAGCTCGTGTGGAAAACACATCGGCTGTGGGGCAAAAGATTCAGAAGCAACAACTAACAAATTATCAATTATTATTCTTGAGTTTGACTGAAACCATATTTCCAAGAAAACATACGGTTCATTATGATTTACGCCCCAATCTCAAGAATCACAGAGCATTTTATACCTCTTTCTGGGCTTAATCAATCTTAGAAGACTCGATTTAACCTCTTCTATCAGACTACAGTCGTTAAGCAGAAGCTTCAACTAACAATCTCGGATATGTTAAAAATCCTTTCTGGATTTCCTTCAACCTCTTCCACAATATGTTATGATCATCATACAAAAGCTTCATCCGACAACCTAGGATAAGTCAACTATTCTCAATGAATTTCATATGACTTTGTCTGTTACGGGTTAATGCAGTCGAACATCTCTGATTATATAACCCAGGACGAGTATTACATCCTTAGTGGATTCTTCTTTCAACTCTGCTTCAACATAGGCTATAGTCATCAAACATACGTGCTTCAACTAACAGCCTAGGACAAGCTGAAGTTTCATAGCGGCGGACAAGGTCTCCATACATGCCCCTGGAAGTCAAGCCCAAGAGATCAATGGGAAAAGATACGATACACTTGAAAGTTGAGCCCAAGTGGTAAGACTCGATGAAAGCTATCATGCCTCTGGAAGTAGAGCACAAGAAGTAAAACTTGATGGGAAGATACGATATCCTTGGAAGTCCATCCCAAGAGGCAAGACTCAATAGGAAACCACCATGCCCCTAGAAGTCGAGCAAAAAGAGACAAAACTCGATGAGAAGATACGATAATTGTTGAAATTCGAACTCAAGAGGCAAAACTCGATGAGAATATATGATACTCCTGTAAGACATGCCAAATAGACAACTCTCAATGGGAAGCTATTAGTGGAGAAGGTCTTCACTATAAAGACTCCAAGAGTTAAGTGGTTGGCAGGGTAATATATACGATTTTGCCTGATTTGACCATGAAAAAATCATGTTCATTTAATCTTTAATTTGACCAAGAAGAAAGAAAATACACATTCTACATTCTGTTTATGTTTGATTTGGCATAAAGAAAAAGAAAGATGGTAAATAGATCAAAAAAATGATGGTAATGATAACAAAAAACAATTTTTCAGTGTTTAGATGCATTTGGTTGGGTCGGTGTGGGGGGCATAGGTGAGCTCAAAGGAAAATATATATGATTTGAACCAACAATATGAAATTACACCTTCAATCACTATGTTGTCGGTAAATACACGATACACTGCTCCATATTAAGAAAAGGAAAAAAAAGAACCAAGTCATAAAAAAAGCCCATTCGATCCGCTATGGTCTATTTTCTATTTTATTTTATTTTTTTTTTATTTTTCATGTGATTCATGAAAGAGGGGCTACCCAATTCATAGCCATTTGGCAAAAGCTAAGTGAAAAAGAAAAACAGAGGATATATTATTGTTAACTCCAACAAAAGAAAAACTTCCTTTGAAACTAAAAATACATGCATTTTATCAATGTTTCAAAAATAGAAATTCACCAACTTAAATAGTAATCTATAAGTTATGGCCAAATTTGGTCATTGTAAAGGATCAACATTTGTTTAATCAAATCCTTCATTTGGTAGATTCATTTTGGACGGCTCACTGATATGAAACTATAAATTAAGCAATTAATTAATAATCTTATGCTTAAGCTTATAATTAAATCCATCTTTGTTTTCTATATTCTTATAAGATCATTTGAGTTCACTATCATTATTATATGCAAAATCTTGTGTGATAGGACTGTTAATCATTAAAGATAGCTTGCAATGAGACAAATCCTACATTATGCATTATACGAATGAAATAGCTGAGCTCAAATGACAATATATGTGGTTCGCATATACGACTTCATTGTACTAAATTACGTGCAGCATAATGAACTCACTTGATTTGCAACCCAAGATAACATATTTATTCACCGAGAAAGACTTTGTAATGCCCATTCGTCATTAACCTCCAAGCTTTCATAATTAATTTGATTATAAATTAATCTTAAATTAATTATAATTATTTTACACTATATTTCTAAATTCATTTTTTAAACAATAAAAATAGCCTATATAATTAAATAAATTATCTCAAGTCACCATTTTTGAAATTGCAAATAGACAGAGGACCTCTTCAAAAAAAGTTCCAATTTTTTAAAAAATAAATATTAATAGATAATTAACAGCCGAGTCAGCGACCGAAAACGGAAAAACACTGCTCAGTCCTCACAGACTTAGAGAGCGACACGTGGAACTTTATACTGCCCATTGAACTGACTATAAAGCATTCGGCAGAGCTTACTTCTCCCTGCAATAACTCGTCGGTGAAAAATGGCGGATGTCGTCCACCTCCTTCTCCCCCTCTTCATCGGCTTCCTCTTCCTCCCCCATGGTAACAAAGGCTTCCTCATTTCCTTCTTCTACGCAAGAATCATTAACAGTTTTTCTTCTCCCTGCAGCTCAATCGGCCTCCAAGGTTCTCTTCCACGGCCTCGGCGTCAACTACGGCCAACTCGGCGACAACCTCCCTTCCCCTCCGTGTTCCATAGATCTCCTCAACTCCCTCCACGCCTCCGCAGTCAAGATATACGATGCGAACCCTGCGATTCTCCGTGCCCTCCGCGGCTCAAACCTCGTCGTCTCCGTCATGGTCCCCAATGGCTTGCTCCCTTCAATCGGCACCAATCAGTCAGCCGCCGATGACTGGATCTCCACCAACATTGTCCCCTTCTATGGAACCATTCGCCTCCGCTTCCTCCTAGTTGGCAACGAGATCCTCTCTGATTACGCCTCCAACTCTTCCTTCTGGCCTTATCTCGTCCCCTCCATGATTCGCCTTCAACGCTCCATCAAATCATTCTCCCTTCACGGAATCAAGATCAGCACCACGCATGCCATGGATGTCCTCCAATCCTCCTTCCCCCCTTCTTCCGGCCGCTTCCGATCCGACATTGCCGTCCCAATCATTCGCCCCATGCTCGATTTTCTCCGCCGAACATCCTCCTATTTCATGATCGACGCCTACCCCTATTTCCCCTGGTCTCAAAACCCTAATTCGATTTCACTTGACTACGCCCTTTTTCAGGGGAACTCTAGCTTATACTACCACGATCCGGCCACCGGACTCACCTACACGAATCTATTGGATCAGATGCTCGACGCGATGGCTGCCGCTATAGCCGCTGAAGGTTACCCCGAAGTCCGGCTAGGAGTCGCGGAGACCGGGTGGCCGAATGCCGGCGATCTTGATCAGATCGGAGCGAATGTGCATAACGCAGCGACATACAACAGGAAACTTGCGATACGGGTGGCGGAGCAGAGAGGGCTCCGTACGCCGGCGAGGCCGGCGGCTGCTATCCCGGTTTTCATTTTCTCGTTGTATAATGAGAATCTGAAGCCTGGCCCGGGGACGGAGAGGCATTGGGGCCTGTTGTACCCTAACGGGACGGCGGTGTACGAGGTGGATCTGACAGGTCGCCGGCCGGAGGGGAGCTATCCACCGCTCCCGCCGGCGAGGAACAATGAGCCCTATAAAGGGAAGCTATGGTGCGTGTTGGATAACGGCGGCGGCGGCGGGAACTTGGCGGCGGTGGGGGCTGCGCTGAGCTTCGCATGCGGGCAGGGTAACGGGACGTGTGCGGCTATACAGACCGGGGGGGCATGCTTCCAGCCCAATACGGTGGAGGCGCATGCGAGCTATGCCTTCAATTCGTACTGGCAACAGTTCCGGAGTACCGCCGGTACATGTTACTTTAATGGCCTGGCGGTCCAGACAGCCGCCGACCCGAGTAAGGATATATATATATATTTTTTTATACTTATTTTTTTTTTGTTACGCTTTTATAAATACGTTAGATAAAAAAAAGTAGGATATTATTTTGAGAAGAGGAAGTTATTATATTATTTAATTAATTATATACATTGTTTTTTTTAAAAAGCAATTTAATGATTTTGATTTTTAATTAGATATGGCTTGAAAATATAATTTATTTTTATATGATAATGATAAATTAATTTTTAAATTTTTTGTATTGTTGATGATTTCATGCCTTGAAATAAAATCACTTGATAATTTGCATTTGCCATTATTAAAATAATTTATTTGGATTTTTTTTTATTTTAATGAGACATTTCATATAATTTTATATAACTTAAAAACTTGCATTGATAAATCTTATTTAACTAGTTCTAAAAGTTTTTGAGTTTTTTTTTTAATGAGAGTAATATTAATTAATATATTTTATAATTTATTTCAAATATAATGTGTGTTGCTAGGTTGGAGACACTAGACTAATGAATAATTGTTTTAGCGCTGCACAAAAATTTAGCACATACTCAGATAGTTAAAGTGAATTAGGAGAATACATCTCAACTTTTTACGTGAAAAAACCTAAAAAGAGATAAAATAAACCTAAAAAGAGATAAAATCACGGAGTTTGACTCGGTTAAAACAATTCAATATGAATTGTTAGTACAAATGTTTATTATTCTCCTTAATTTATTAAGATAAAGTTATAAGGTTGATCATTGTAAATGTACAACAATAATTCATCGATAATAGTTGTAGTCTAGCTATAATGAATTTAGTTCGTGGTGATATCAGGCTACAAGTGTTGTAATCAATTGCTTCGAGAGCGTCGGTTGGCTACGAAGTATATTGCTTTAAGAGCGTCGGTTGGCTACAGAGAATATAGTAAGAAGTTGTTTTGTGAATCATGTAGGTCGTAATAGTAAATTGTGATGACATACGTAGGCTTAAAAGGCTGAAATTGGGAGCTACACGGGTTTTGGATCACGTAGGTTATAATTGAGCACATAGATCTTAGTGTGAATTATGATGACGTTTTAAGTTATAGGGGTCGGAGTCGGGAACTGTGCAAGATGTCTGTAGTCAAATGGGTCAAAGTTGAGAGCTACATTAGTTGTAGACCACGTAGGCCGTCATAGTTGATTATGTAGACCGTCATGGTGATTTGTAATGAGCGAGCTTTAGGACTCCAGAGAAAGTCATTGCCTTCGTAGTGCATTGTTACATCATCTTCGGGATGTGATTACGTTAGTTGTAGACCACGTAGGCTATAGTTGATTACGTAGACCGTCATGGTGATTTGTAATGAGCGAGCTTTAGGACTCCAGAGAAAGTCATTGCCTTCGTAGTGTATTGTTACATCATCTTCGGGAGTTGTTGTTGCACCATATGTGGGGCGCATTGTTATACCGTTATTGGGGTTGTGTCATTGCATTATATTTGGAGTGCAAGTTACACATTCGGAAGACATTATAGTATGTGGGGTGTGTTGTTCTACAGAATGTCTCGTCACTCTGTATTGTATATCGGGGTTCCACAATGCACATCGTGATTCCGCAAGGTATTTCATTGCAACAAACAAAGGGCGACTGACTCTGGTCAACAGTAGCTGGCAGGTGGTGATTGACGGTGGTTTGTGATTGTTGGAGTGGGTGGTATTCACCTAATCTCCGGTGCATAAGCGATATTGATTTTCATCTCCCCCTTCAAGCTGAGTCTTCTTCTGGCTCAATGTCTCCATCTCAATAAGGGTTAGGGATCTATTTATAGAATTTTGGAGAGTTTTCTCTGCAAATGAGGAATGATTTAAAACCACTATATTGGACAGTTCAGAGAGATTTTTCGATCAAATTATATTCGGTGAATATTTGAGTGTACTAATGTGTTATAATTGAGTGATCTTAGACTATTTGGATTCGTCTAATCAAGATGATCACTCAATTTAACTATAAGTGCATTTTAAATCATAGTTATGGATAAATTTAAATCAAAATTTAAATATTTTTTGCTCGAGATTGGTTTCATATCTCGGGATTCGTGTTAAAGATAAATTTGTTCATGATTTCAAGCTATATTTATAGAATCTTTGAGAATTTTCTTAGCGAATAAGGAATAAAATCAAACCACTATATTGGACAATTCAGAGAGATTTTTTCGTTCGGACGATATTCGGTGAACATTTGAGTGTACTAATGATGTCATAATTGAATAATCTTGGACTATTTTAATTTGTTTAATCGAGATGCTCAATTTAACTATAAGTGTATTTTAAATAATAGTTATGAATAATTTTAAATTAAAATTTAAATAATTATGTATCATGATTGTTATTAAAGATAAATTTGTTGATGGTCAAGTTGTAAATATGTTAAACTTTTGGAAGATTTACATAAATACAACTCAATTCCCATGCAATTACATATCTAACACATAATGTTTATTTTTTTACTTTCATGATATTAGATGAAAAAGTGTATTTTACTTTTTTTTTTTTTTTTTTTTTGATATGAAATATTTAAGCAGTATTAGGTATTGGATATCTAAATGCATGGAAATTTATTGGTATGTATATGAATGCTCCTAAAATTTATCATGATAAAAATACTAATTATAAATTATTTTATGTTTATATGTATTTTTTTATATAAAGTATCATGTATTTTATAAATATTTCTCTCTAACATTTTTTCTTTTTGAACAGGTTATGACTACTGCGTATTTCCAAGCTATGGCTAACTGATGTATTTGATGGGCCAATTACATTTGTAATCTTATCCATTTACAAATTTACCATTTAAAGTATTTCTTCAAATTATTAAAAAAATTATAAAATTTAAATTGTGGTTCTGTCATGCGCTTTATTATTTATTTCGAATTCAAAAATTCAAAAGCTGAAGCTTTATTGATTGAAACTTATTATTATTATTATTATAAATGTAAAGATAGGTTTGCATAAATACCACGACAAATTATTGCATACTTACACCGCATGTAGTGTCCAATCCGGACCGTAGATCACGGCGATCTACAATCATGATGTATTTCAGTGGCTCCACTTTAAATTTCTTATTTTTTTTTCAAAAAAATTTTGATTGTATCCTGACCGTATTTCATTGTGATCTACGATCAAGATCGGACACCGCATACATCTCTGCATGCAATGTATGTACGCAATAATTTTTCATTTCAATGTTTGCATGCATACATCTTATCTATGCGTGAGAAAATATATTTCATTTTTTAATACGTAAGATTTAGGTGATATAAAAGTTAAAAATAAATTATAAGATATTAGTTTTGTAAATAGGTGAGAATTAGATGGTATGTAACTACACATACCACCCAACTCTTAACGAAAACTTATTTCATACATACACACCGCATATAGAGATGCATGCGGTGACTGATTTCCACCGTCGATCACTACAAATATGTATTTCATTAGGCCTTATTTTTAACTTTTTTTTTTAATTGCGGTGATCAATGGTGGAGATCGGACACCATATACATCTCTGCATGCGGTACGGTAGGTTGAAAAAACAAAAGTATGTCTGTCAATCTTCCTCTATTATATTGTAGCATATTGCTGTACGCATCTTTGCCGGGGTCTGCAAATTTTGCGATGATAAATAAATGTTTGGAGTTTCGTGCGGGCTGCCTTTCTTCTATATTTAATAAAATAAATAAATGCTAAGTAAAATGGGAGCAATTTCCAATGTAAAAGTTTTGGACCGTTGCTTTATTGAATTTTTCAAAAGTTTTCATAAATATAAAATAAATCCAAGCAAAATTGTATGCTGTGGCTTTTGCGACGATGAGTTAATTACTAAATTTATGATCTATAATATATATTATTTTGTAAATTTTATTTGGCACCAATATTTATAAGTTTTATTTTAGTATCATTTGTGCTATCAAGATAATGTATTATTAGATATATTATTTTGTAAATTTTATTTATTTATTTTTTTTATATTGTAGAATTTTAATTTGTTTAGTGAGACATGGAGTGGTATGAATGGTAGAGAAGAGGAAGAGAGAGAGAAAAAGAGATAGGGATAGAGAATGGGAGGATGCACAACGACTTGCTCCTTCGTGACAAACTCGGGTATTATCAGGCTCTTGAGACTCATTTTATATATTGAAAGTAGAGATTGTAAGGGAAAATGAGAAATAGACTCCCTACAGAAGAAGGTTCTAGAAAGAAGACCCCCAAAAGTTTCTCATACATGATATGGTCCACATGTTTATAGGAGATAAATGGACAAAATATAAAATTGCATGTTTTGCTCATCCTTTGGAGGGGGTTGTGCGGGGTATTATGGTTTTTTTTGTATGTGTAGACATTTCACTAAGCAAGTCATTGGGTCGACCAAATAAGTTGGTTTCAATCACCCTTGGTTTGTTCGTCAATCGGCTTTTGTTTTAAGAAGTTGATCAGTTCTCGACTGGGATGATCGATCAGCTTTCAGGTGGCCGCCCCTAATTGTTGTTCTTTAGTGATCTTTGGGGGAGCTGTTGAGGGAGTTTTGTGTTGAAAACATCAGCCCGAAGGTGAGCGGAGGAAGACGCGGGAGAAGAAACTTGCAAAGAGGATGAAGTTTTACAAGCAATTGGAGCAGGAGGAGTCATCTGATTCGATCTTGGAGGCTCCAGAGAAGGGTTGGCTCAATGTTGGGAGGGAGCTGGGCGGTTCGACGGCCAGGCCATCAACTGAGGGTCTCATTGAGATCTCAAGATGGTCGGAAACTACTAATGCTCCTCAATTGACTAAAGTACCAAGAATTAGAGGAGGTTATCAGCCAATCGAAGCGAAAGGAGCTGCTGATTATCTTCCACAGTTAAACCAAAGTCACTTGGTCCGAGGTGGAGTGGATTATGAGTATGTATTTGCATTGTTGTCTTAGGATTTTCTTTGATTTTTTTCTTCTTTCTCATTAATTTATGTCTCTTAAAATGGATGAGGATGAACAAATCCGTGGTTTGCCTCTTTTTGGTGATGGTTGTGATCAAGTTGTGGTGGTGGCTCCTATGCTCCAAGTGTCAATCGAAGGGTAGAACATAGTCAATCGCCCGGCTGACCCCTTCGAGATATGTGGGGAAGTGGCTGAGGAAAGTGGGGATTTCCCCAGGAACATTGACTCGATGCCTGAACGAAGTGAAGAATGCCCTAGGACGATTGATTGGAGCTCGACGATATGCAAATCTCTGCAAAAGTGACAATCCGGCTGGAAGAGGTGCGAGGGGTGACATCTATTATTTCCTATGAACTGTTTGAAGTTAGGGAGGATGCTTTTGTGCATAGGGCCTACTTCGAGATTGATTGAGCGAATTAGTTTAGGCTTGGTGGCCAGATGTTATATAAAAGATTGTTTAGGAAGGGTTTTATCTTGGTATAGGTCGCCAAAAATCTATTTTTGAAGTAGAGAGTGCACAATGACTTGCCTTTATGGGGTGAACTGAGGTATTCTCAAGCTCTTATGACCCATTTTATATAATGAAAGTGGATGTTACAAGAGAGAATAGGATATGGGCTCCATACAGAAGAAAGGTCTACAGAGAATAACCTTAAATGCCTCTAATATATTATTTGGTCTCCTTGTTTATAAGAGATAGAGAGACAAAATGTACATAGTATTATAGTCTCTTTGTGTGCCTGTATATTTTGCTCGACAGTTCATTTGATCGGTTGACTGAGCAGGTTTCGGTCGGCTTTCATTTGGGCACCAGTCGACTTTCTTTTTGGTAAGTCGATTGGTTCTCGTGTGAGATAGTCAATCGACTTTGGATCGTTGATACACCTAAAATATATAACATTTATGTACACATTTTTATATCTATTTTTGAGGATATTGCGCTTTAATGTAAGATATTTGTGTGTTTTTCTTTCAGGTACAAACAAATGAATGAAAATGATGAAAAAAAGTGAAAAATAATCAAATTTGAAGAAAAAATGAAGAATGTGTGCAAAAGTACTGTGACGCCTAAGCCCCCAAAACTAGTGCTTAAGCCCCGAAGAATCGAGAAGGTCGCGCTTAAGTGTCGCATACATTGTGCTTAAGCGCCAGAGGTATTTACTTGATGATTCAATAAGCACGAATTTTTTAAGGGGCGTTTGAAACAACTCTTGGCAAAAATGTGGTTAATAGACATGAAAATATATTCAATTAGCTTTTGAAAGGAGCCAACTCTTACAATATTCATTGAATGTGGACACATTTTGAAGTGACAACAAAGCTCCTTTTGAAAAATTATAAAAGAAGACTTGGATTGGATTGCAGAGAGACTCCTACGCACCCCACTTCAGACGCCACTGACGCCTCTCTCTCATAGATTAATTAAGATATTTTTTTAGAGAGAAGAAGGGGAGGAATTGTAGTGAGTTGAGAGTACTGTAAGAGAAAGGAAAAGAAGATATTTAAAGAAACTTGAAGAGTTTGGTGGAGAGGATTTGAGATAAGTTTTATCTTTGCGACTACATTTGATTTTAATTTAGACTTCTTATTTGTTTACATGATTTTAACTTTCAAACTTCATTGTGATTTTGTTTTATCTATGAATTTTGAGTAGTTTTCTTTATCTTTTTTCCTTAAAATGATAAGTGATTAAATGTTGGATGGAAGTTGTGTGAAGTGTTAATTTTTAATGTTGGAATAAATTGTGATGATTTTTAACCTTGTACTTCATATACTTCTTAATTTGACCAATTAAGATCTTAATATTTATTGTGAGAACATGTAAGATCCGTGATGATATTGTCTCAGTCAATTAATGATAAAAATCACATGAGATTGTATGGATGATAATGTAATTCATATGGTTGTGTGCAAATAAATAAGAAAATAAACTTTGAAGGGTGCGGAGTTGGAGAACATTAGAGTGACAGACTAAAGCCTTCAATTTGGTTTATAGTTTTAGGTCTTGATACGAGATGTTAGCCCCCGGGTGGAGGGAAAAGGGGGAACTCTAGAGTGAGAGCTAATATCTTTCCTACATAGCTTTTCTTCAAGACTATTCATACTTTAAATTAATCAATGTTCTTTATAGCATATATTGTAAGGATCTCTAGTAAGGATAAAGAATAATATTGCTTATGTTTGAAACAACATAATTTAAATACTTTTACAACAGAATTCTTATACTTGTTACCGATTCATGATAAAGAAAAAATAATTTTATTTATATTGCATTCATCTTACGAGTATCTAGTTAAATAAAGTTAGTTTTTTTACTTTATTTTCAATTATAAGAAATTACAAAAAAAAAATCAAACATTCATTCCTATCATAGCATCTATAGTTTGGGTATAAATATTTTCAAAGTAGAATTTGTTATCAAATTTCTTCTAACTGATTTAAAGATTGAAATTCTCCCCGTGGGATCGATATTGAGGCCTTAATCAAAAAATTTTATATTACTTGATAATGATACATATACTTGAGTAATATCACATATTTAAAAATAATAATTTCATTCTTATTTGCTTCGAAGTTAAATTTTTGGTGTAGTTGCAAAGTAAGAAATATAAGTAAAGAAAAAATTAAGAATATAATTGCATACATTGTTGTACTGTCATACAAGATCAGGATTAGCGGTCAATCAACTTGCCTCATTATTGTTCATTTCATGAACTCTAGTGATATTTTGGGGTGATGTTGAGAGAGTTTTGTGCCGATACTTGTTAGGTTGTTAGAGGCACTAGGCTTTCGGTCGAGTAACATCCCTTCAGTCAACCCATTTGGCTATCGGTCGACTGAGTTTACCTTCAGCTGGCTGACAACCTTTTGGTCAGCTGGGTTAGCTATTAGTCAATCAAATTTCTTGAGGCATTGTAACCTTTTGTAAGAGGGGATTCTCGTCTTATTTCCTTTAATTTGAACTGTTAGATCGTCTCGAGATTTATACTAATACATTTTTTTTGGTACATATATATCCATTATTTATACACCAATTTTATTTTACTACTTTCACTATTTTTTTCTTGCAATTATACAATTTATCGTATGTAATTCAATTTTTAAAGAAAAAGAGTTATTTGCTTCTTTTTACTCTTAAATACATTTATGTTATTAAAAACATTATACACTAACATAAATTCCATTAAAACCCCTCCCATCCAATTTTATTCTTATATCTTATTATTATCAGAACCCATATAATCAACAATGGCATCTGCAGTAATTTTTCTTCCTTTTTTGGGCATATACTATAATAGTCTATTCATTCCTAGTGAAAATAAATTTAAATATTTAGAATATTTAAAAAAAAAAAGTATTTTATTTAAAAAATAAAACTCAAGAAGAATTGCGGTCACTGGTCAGTACCTTTTTCTCTACGGGCAGGAGCCCTCGGTAGATCCGAGGGGCGGGAGATGATGGATAGGGTTCTTATTTTCATCACATTCATCGCCGGTGTACTTCTAATTGGTATACTTGTGCAAGCTTTTTCTCTCTCGCTGCTGTTTTTCTCGGTTCCATCTTTGTTTTCTCTGATGTGTTCAGACTCTGTTTCCGTTTTGTTTTCTGTGGTGAAGTTTCTGCTAAGAAATCAAGCGATGTTGCGGATCTGCAGATCGGCGTCAAGGTGAGATTTTTATTACCGGGTTTCCTACATGCTTGACACTAGTTTCAGGTATAGATGGAGGGCAATTACATAGAAATTTTGCTGCGAATAAAGTCTGCAATTTTGATTCCTTCTGCATTCTGTGTTTGTGTGTGCATAATACTTAGAAAATAATTGTTACGA
>JXCR01074015.1:0-14439 GCA_002079205.1 Phalaenopsis hybrid cultivar | reverse complement strand
GCCATCATGACATATTAGAGTTAAGGATTGATGTTCTGCGAAGTTACTTCTGTAACTTTGCAACACTGTAACTTTGCAGCACTTAACAACCTTAGTGATGTAACGCTTGATTCCATTATGATCTGCTGCTTGGCTTTCGGACCGTTGGTAACACTTTTTTTAATTTTTATTTTTTTAATTTTTATAATTACTTATAGAGCACCCAAAACATTGATATTTACAAAACAAGCATCGAAGTGATTGTTTGAAATACTGAATCGATGCATTTATGTGTGCCGTGGTTAAATCATTAAGAGTTTGATAAAAATGAAGAATATGGGTTGGGGTTTTATCATGAATTTTGATATTCTGAGTGAGAATTTGAAAAAGGGTTGGAAGAGAGTGACACTGAAACGGATGCTTGCCCTCGCCATCTCCCTTAACATTACCACATGACACTTTAGCTCCCATGCCGAGATGCTCACATTCCTCGTTAATCCTCTTCCACTCCCTGCATCTTCTTGTGAAACTCTGAGATCACCAATGCTGAGCGGCTCAATGTCAAGAATTCCCACTCGGTGAATGGAGGTAGCAGTCTCGACGGTCTGAGATTGCTGGCATTGAAGAACGAAGTGTTCGATGGAGGCGACGACATTCGTTGAAGGGAAAGCAGAATGGGGGATTCAGATGAGGGCGGTTGGGGGGACGGCGACAAAGGCGGTGTGGTCGAGGAGGTGGGTTGCGGCCTTCGACGATGGGTTTGAAGACGGCGAGGAAGTCATCGGAGCAGTAGCGGAGGAAGAGGTAGAGGGAATAATTATATTTTCTTTTTTTATTTTTTATTTTTAAAAATAGAGAAATCATAAGTGTTATCAAACATCTTTTTCTTTTATGTTAAAACAAATATAAAACAAAATAAACTAAAAATAAAAATATAAAACAAACACATAAAGTAATCCCAAATAGCCCCTAAGAAAATCATAATTGCTGTTGAATCAAGAAGAGGATTAGGGGTATAACACCCGCCTCTCATCCTCTCGTGATAAGGATGAAGACTCTTTTTCTTCCATTTGGGAGATATGATCATGGTTTCATGGTCAACTATACCTTGGCATTATGTGCAATTATCATAACCCTTCTAGATGTTAGGAGTGTTTTAAAAGGATCAGATGGTGGCCTGTAGTGTGTTAGAGGGAGCGAACAAATTTCTATTTGTAAGGAAAATTTGGTTATTGCCGCTATTTCTATCCATGTTCGGTGGATTGTGGTGCTTCTTTACTTTATAATTTCCTCAAACTCTTCGCTTAAGATGATATTTTTGGATCTTAATTTGAAATGATCTAAAAGATGTGAGAGACTGTGTATGTCATCGAGGTATCAATGATGTTTGGCTAATCCCAAAACTATATTGACCAAGTGCTAGGCATAGGATACCTTAACCAACAACATTGAGTACGGTTGGGCTCCTGCCAAGTTAAGTTGTCCTGGTATGATCTAGCCCAAACTCTCATTTGGGTGTTACGGTGCTTAGGTTTTTTTATTTGGCTGGCTTCTTTTTGCTTACCAAATTGGGTACTCTTCAGATATTGATTGATGATGTTGTGATACTTATTTGCATATCTATGATTCGGAAGTCACTGAGCTTTGGTTTGTGCTTTCCCTCACAATGCTTCCATTTTACTTGTCAATTTTAAGCCCATTATTGGCCTATGTGAAATTGGAAGTGAAGCAAATCATGTGTATCTGTCATAAACCGGTTAATTGTATCAGTGTTGCTCTATTTCAGAAAGTTACTTCTAATTGAGTTTATGCTGCTTTCTGGCAGAGAGAGTTGTAAGTGCTATTCTGTTGTTTTAGGTCATTTGAGGCAGCATTTCATCTGCGAAATTTAGTGGACTTAAGAAAATATATTATCTTTAGGGTGTCACTATCCTAGATGATACATTTAACACTGTTTTCTAGAAAGTTTTCATACTAGTCCTGTAAAATTATGAAAGGTTATTTAATTTAATTTTAGATATGAAATTGGTTCCTTGCCATGCAACTACGTGTTATGAAGTTAACCGCTGTTTGTTTCAGGGCTTAGCTTCTCAGCTGAACTGATTCTTAGATTGTTTAGGATTGATGTTATTTCCTGTTTTATCATATTCTATATACTAATGCATTCTTGGAATTGAGTGCCAGGATGTTCATGAGGTTTTTTGTATGAGTTGGAAAGTGATTCAAGCTGATGCCTTGACTTTTAATTTTCAGGATCTGGTAGGATACGCCAAAGTTATTTATGAAGAGCTATGAAGCTTCTCATGGAACAATTTAATTATTCACCATTTTGTCTCTCGCCACCGCTAGTAACAGTTTAGTTTTAACCTGCATAATGACACCCGCTGAAGCTGATTCATCTGGTAAAAGTCTACTTTATTTCATCCCAAGTAAAGTTGCTATTTACTTTATTACTTTTTTTATTTTGAAACTTATATGTTCTAGTTTATTAAATGTGCAAGTGTGCTATTTTTGTGCTTTTGGACTGCTTTGTGAATTTTCCTAAAAGAAAGGTTAATGAATAGTATTTGATAGAGAATGTCGGGTATCATTAAGTTTGTTGTATTTCTATTGGTAAGTTCATAACATAGAAATCAAATGGTAAGTTCATAACATAGAAATCAAATTAAGAAAGATATGGGTATTTCTTCATGATGCGGGTATCTAAAAAATTCAGAACCATGATAGGGGCAAAATCGGGATCCCGTGATCTACCATTATCACAGGATCAGACAACAGGATTTGTGCTTGTAAAATCTCTGAAACAGGATATTTCACTATTTTCCTACATATGCTCCTGTGGGTATGTCCCTTTTTTAAATATTATTTTAATTTAAATTAGGATTATTTTGAGGGGAACTATTTATATTCTATTATTTTCTTATTTTGGGAAGACTTTTTTGCTTTGGTTTATGCATTTGGAGATTGTGTTATATGATTTTCTGTTTTAAAGAGTGTTGTCTCATTTTCTTATTGCAAGTGGTGAGTCTATAGCTTGTTTAGGAATAGGTGGTGGATCTACCTTGAAAATTATATCGGGCCGAACTCATCATTTTGACGTACTATCTGTTGTTTATGGACATGACCACTGCCGAACCTCTGCAATCATCTCCAAATTCCGTGGATTTTGCATATTCTCTTCCCCTTGCCATTCCAATGGACCGTAATGCCAAAATCGATCCTTCAACTCCTTATAGGACACTTGAAACGGTGTTATTTGGTATCATAATCTAACAAATCCTAAATTATTGGGGATTTGTTTCTTTTCCAACTTCTGAACCAAAAATCTGTTTAAACTAATCTAATATTTCCACTAAAACATCCCTACACCTACCATTCCTAACCTTAACCCTAAGCCACATTGTCTTTGTCAGATGAAATCCTAATTGGGAGAAAGAGACATCACGCCGTCGAGAAGAAACATGGAAAGAGATGTCCAAGAATTTACATAGAAATGCATAGGAAGATCATTCAATTGTATAAATTTTGTCTCCCTTGAGAGGAGACAATTAGAGGTCACCCATAGGCATAATGGAGAATTTCCGGATTTATAACAATGAACTAATGTATCGATGATTTGACATTGAATACTAGTGGAGGGAAAATAAATTTGGGGTGAAGATCGACTTGTTAGATTTTGACAAATGTTTGGATTCAGATGAAATCATTGAATGACTTCAAGCAGTAAAACAGTTTTTTTTAGTACAAAGTCGTTTCCCAGTTAAGAGAGTTAAATTGATGGCTATCAAACTCAAAAAGAACACATCATTGTGGTTGGAGAATCTTAAATGTCTGACAACGGGAATGGAAGAGCAAGATCACTGTATGGTGAAATAAAAAAGAAAAATGTAGCACAAATATTTTCTCTCAGATTATTGATATGTTATGTTCTTAAAGTTCCATAACATTCGTTAGAGAGATCCTTCTGTGGAAGAGTATGCACTCAAATTTGATTCTCATGCTGAAATGTTAGTGGAACCTGAGGATCACATAGTGGTGAGCTATTTTGGAGGACTAAAGCCATCCATCGACAATGTGGTGCAATTATAGTCTTATTGTTCCACACTCAATGTGCCAATCTTAGTTTTGATTGTTGAGAAACATCATTATCAGGGAACTATCACACCTTACAGATAAGGCTCAACCTCAGGACCAAATACTAAATTGTGGCCAATAGATCATCTAGGCTAGCCTCTTTGGAAGGAGAAATCAACTCAAAGTTAGAAAAAGCTTGCTGCCACCGACACTCCCAAATATTTACTAGCCAGGAAGTGATTCAGTTTCCACAGTTTTGAGTGCACCGCACCTTATTGCCTAAATAAGAAGACTATTATTTTCATTAAGCATGAAACAGTGTTAGAAATGGAAGTTGTATCACGGTTTTAGATCTTTTTATAATGCTGGCTTTACTTGTTACTCGGAGAAGCCGAATGAATCAACTTTTAAGTAGAGACGAGATGAGAAAAGAAATTTAGAGAGTGGGAGTGGGTCTCGTATGAGAGAGAAGAGAAGGGGAAGAAGAAGAAAGAAGCTGCGTGTAGGAAGGCTGTGCCAGAGGAGCGCTCTTGCATCTTGCGTGAAGGATTAGGCGAGAGCATTACTGTGGCATATGGGTGCCTCGCTTGCTGGAAAGACACGCTTAGGGCTTGGAAGTGAGCAGTTGTGCACGTCCCATGCTAAGGAGAAGAGGGGTTGAACCCTAGTCGATCGGTGCTTTGTTGTGCGGAAGAGGTGTCTTGAGTGTAGGGAGGAATGGGGCATGCCAAAGCTCAAGTCTTCCATGTTTTTTTGTGTGTTTGCGGATGACTTAACACGAAGAGGAAGAAAAAAATAAAAGGGAAGCAACTTGCATGTTGGAGAGGGGAAAGAGGAGGTAAAGGTTAATGTCTGATTTTTATGTTTTTAATTACATAAATTATTTTAATCAAAAGTATTGTTATGTTAATATTAAAATTTTTTGAATTAATAATGCAATTAAATTTAAGAAGCAATCAAATTAAAAGATTGGGAGCGATCAAGGGAAAGCTGCTAGCTTGAGTAGTTTGAATTTTAAGCAGATATTTTAAGATAATTTCATATAAATTAAGATTAATAATAATAATAATAATATTTAATAAATTTGACAAACATTCAAATAAAAACAAATGAGGGAATAATTAGTTATAATAATTATGAAAATAATAATAAAATAAATAATTGTAATTACTTGTTAAAAAGATAATAGTATTATTACTAAATATTAATTATGAATTAGAAATTTAAATTATAATAAAATATATTAAATGAGATCTAGATTTAATAAATGAATAAAATGAGTGTAGAAATTAAAGCTTTAATAATCTAACTTGAACAATGTGTTAAATTTAAACAAAAAAAATTATAATCATTAATTAAATGAATTGAAATTTAAATAAACAAATAAATAGTTAGATGTTAGGATTTGTATTTTGGTTAGTTTATATTGAATTAAAAAATTAAATATTGATGCGGGTGAATAAAAAAGATAATTACACACATAACTAATTTTTATGAATGTCTTTTTCTATTGTTGTCAATTATAGAAGAAGTCAGAATAAAATATTAGATTTCAAGCCAACTAAACTAGATGAGTACTCATTTTTTTAAATTATAGTAATGTTTGACTTTTCTAAATCTAATATTTCATGTTATTTGCTCAAATAAATTTTATACTGCAATATTAAAAAAAAAATCTCAACTCTTTATGTTTATTTGGTCATATTGAAGTATATGTTATTGTTCTCTGTATATCTCAATCTATCACATAATTTAAAGCATTATTTTATATACTGAATGTTATAAAAATAATAATGAGATTGGCTATTTAGATTACTTACATATGCTTGTTGTCAAGGATGAAGTTTACTTTCTTACGGTAGTAGTTAAATNCCTACCCATACGATACTTCAGATACTAGCATCCTAAATAGATGAAACATAAATAAAACACAAAAAAAAAAAAACAAAACTTGCAGGAAATAAGATGTTAGGCATGAGCCAAGCTTGGTCTCGCCTTTGCCTCTGGTTCTAGGACCAGAGACAACTAACAAATTGCTGAGTGTCGTTTCATTACCCGAAGTTACTGGAGTATCATCCATTAAGTTCCCAAGCTGGGGTGTGTCTCCATTCTTTATTTTTCTTTTTAGATGTGTTTACCTGTCAATCCTCATCTTAGGACTGGCTCATCTGATCGGTGTGGTCAAGAGATTGTTTGGCATGTAGGAGAGAATGAGCCCCCAGCTCCTGACTAGCAGTAACAACATTCTGATTCTAAAGAGGTGGTAAGCATGTATCTTCAACACCTGATGCATCCTGTGGATGTGAAGCTTCAATACTATCCTGATTATCGGCCAAATAAATAATCTGCCAATATATTAGTCAGAAGAACAGAGACAGTATTGTCTCCAGTAGTGGGAGGGGGATGTGAGATCGTGTCAACCGGTGTTTCAATAGTCTGTGGAAAGCACTCAGGAGCGGAGGAGGGACATGTATGAGGTCGGGCAAATCCAAAATCGTTTTTACTTGAAAGTTTTAAATTCGGATGCAATTGATAACATTGAGAAGGAGAATGTCTAAACATACGACTGTGGGTACAATAAAGTGGTATATGTTCAAGTTCTGCTTGCTGCCAAAATCCCTGATGCTGTGTGCCAATCCATATTTCTTATGAAAAAGGTAAAATAATATCCTTTTCTATCAAAATTCTGGCTTCTGAAGGTCGAGTCAGATGCACTGTAGGCTTGTCAGCTTTGAGAGGTTTACCGTATACTATCGCTAAAGCGAAGAAAAACTCTTGATAAAAATGTGGATCTTTAAACCTGGGAAGTACAACCAAACAGGAATTGTAGGAGGTTAAGTAAGAGGGTTAAAATCCACCGTCCATTTTAAAACCTTCATCACCTGGTTTTCTATTCGAAGAACTCTTCTCGAAAACAAATGAGTGTAGTTTTTGTCATTTGATAATTGAATAAGAATGTGACGTTCATCCAATTTACCGATCTTCCAACCACCCCCTTTTAGCTTCATTTACTCAAAGTCCTTTCGAATTAGCTCAAGTTTAGGGTTTCCATAAAGAAACTTACCTACTAAGAAAAGTCAGTAGGGCGCAGCTAGGGTGGAGATCTCTGCCTCAGTGAGAAAGGTTGTAGGTTTGCCGTTTTTACTTGAAGCTTTTTTGAGAAATCCGGTTTCAATGCCAAGAGCAAAATTGTCGTGATATCGTTGCAGAAACATATTCTAAAGAGGGACAGAGACGGGGTTATCACCAGCGAGGGCGGTGGCGTAGGAACGTACTGAAGCCATTTCTTCAGATCAATCGGCACAGATTCGCCGCAATCGACGACTCGAACGCGAGATGTCAACTTCTGTGAGGAGGAAGACGGAGGAAGGAGGAAGGAGGAAGGAGGAAGACGCGATGCGGTTTGTCGGCTTCTAACAGAGGCGACGAGATGCTATCCGTCGGCTTCGAAAGAGACGATGAGATGCGATCTGTCGGCTTCAAACAGAGACTACGAGACGCGATTAGCAGTTGACTTCGAAGCCGCGAGCAGACGATGACGGAGAGACGACACCGAAGTAGTGATCTTCGATAAGGGTTGCTAGGGTTTGACATGGGTCGAAACCCTAGCAGAGCCGACAGAGAGAAGATGCGATGCAGTCTGTCTCCTTTGCTCACGTGGTGGGTAGCCCTCAGGTAGAGTCCGCAGTGAGATTCCCCTCAATTTATAAGGAATCTCGTGAGGGTACAAATGATTGTACTTTTATTGAAAAAGGAAGCAAGAAAGACGGAAAATATGCAATCTTTTTCTCTAAAACAGAAATTTCTACCATGACGGAAAAATTCAAGTTTGCTCTTATTCGAAAATTTCAGTGGGGATACCCTCCTATGGAGGTTATCAGAAAGAGTGTTGATGATCTTAAGCTAATATACAAGTGGAAATTGAGACTCATGAATAGGAGATGTGTTGATCCAACTAACAGTGGCTGAATACTGCACCAAAATTTTCTCCAAGAAATATCTTAATATCGAAGACAAACCAATGAAGTTACTCAAGTGGTCTCCTAATTTCGACCCAAATTATGAAACTCCCACTGTATCGGTATGGTTTAGTTTACCTGGTCTCAAGCTGCATTTTTTTCACCATCAGATTCTCTACTCTATTGGGGCCATCATTGGGGATCCTTTGAAAATAGATCTGCCAACTTTCAACCTAACTAGACCCTCGGTGACCAGAATACTTGTGGAAAGAGATATTACTTTACCAGATGTTACTGAAGTCTGGCTGGGCACAACCCATAATAGTTATTGGTAACAAATTGTCATGGAACACAAACCCCCATCTTTTACCCACTGTAAGATGCTTGGTCATATCCTTGCTAAATGTCACAAGTTTATTCTAATTTGAAATCTAAGGGTCAAGTGAATAAGGATGGGTTTAACCCCACTGCTGTGGACATTTTAGTTCCACCTGAGGATGATACTACTGGACAAGAGGTGTTTGATTCACTTGAGGACCCCCTATGACACTGCTGTTACTATTACTGCGAGTGATGCAATGCTGCCACCTACAAACTCCATACAAAATAATTCTGATGGACTATTGTCTATAAATGATAGTGTTCAGACTGATAATCAAGAGACCCTCGTTGCCCACTTCTTCAAGAATTAACTGGTGTAGCGGCAACTCACACTTCTAATATTATAGAACATATTGTGGGTACTATTGTTTCTTCTGGTTCAACTCTACCTCATGAGGCAGATTCTTCGGAGGAGGAATGACAGGTTTACACTTCCAGGAGGAAGAAGAAGAATGAAGATCTACTAGAGCTCAGTAGTCTTATGGATAATACTTTGGTTACTGCGGGTAATGGTCAACACCTTACCAATCTGCTAGCTGAATCACTACTGAGAACTAGAGCTAGAGGCAATACTAGATTGGGATGACCTACACTTTTTCAGCGCCCGGGTGATTTTTGGGTTTCTTTTTATTTCTATATGTACCAATCTTTTACATTTTTTGGTTTGTGTTGTACCATGCGGGTTGGGTGTTTAGGCATACCCATACAAACCTATCTGTATCTTTATTTTTAATATATCAGCCCTTGGGCTTTTTAAAAAAAAGAAATATATATATATATATATATATATATATATTGAAGAGAAGATTCATGTAGCTAACCACTTATTATCGAATGACGGAAGTGGGAGGCTCTGCTAGGGTTTCACCTCACGGTGAACCCTGGCCTCTGCTACGGTATTTTCTCGCTCGAAGAAGATGAAGGTTTCGCTCTTCTCTCGTCTTTCATCGTCTTCGTTTGTTTAGTTGAGCTTCGTCGAGTTGCGCCTTTGTGCTCGCTGCTCGCTGCTCGCTGAGGGACGAGTTGTAGTGCCGATCGCGGCTCGTCTTCTGCGGCTTCACCCGATTGCGGTTTTCCCATCTACTGCGGCTTTAACCCGACCTATCCGAACATACCTAAAGGGCTCGTGTCTCTGGCGCGTCTCGTTCTCTGACGCAGTTTTTGCGGGCGTTTTGCTTTGTCGTCTGCTTCCGTCCCTTGCAAATTCACTATTTTTTCGCCGTCTCCCCTTTGTCGTGATGGCTTCAGGCAGATAATATGCTAATGCCCTTGCAGGTGTCCATGCCTCAGATACTCTTAAGTCATGTTTTTTCTCTCATTCGTTTGAGTTGACAGAGGGTATCAAGAAACCTGGTAGGAAGAATGAGAATTCTGTCATCTTTTTTACAGAAACTGAATGTAATCAACTTGCTTCCTTATGTCGTCTGGATTTGGTAGGAAAATTTCTTTATGTCCATCCCAAAATGAAGTTTATTCGTAAGAAATTTGAGCTTATGCAACTTGTTGGGGAGTGAAAAATTGGACTTTTAGATGGAAAACATATTCTTATTCAACTTAATAATGAAAAATATTACATGTGATTATTTGTTAGAAGAGTAATCTGGATTGATAACAGAACAATGAAAATTTTGAAATGGTCGGTGAATCTTGAACAACAGACGAAACCAACAATCATTCTAGTTTCGATTCGCTTCTCTGGCCTGAAATTTTATTATTTTGTTCAAAAAGTGTTATAATCTATTGCCTCAGCTTATGATATGTCACTCAAAACAAACATTCCTATTTTTATTATTTCCCGTCAATTTGAAGTCAGAGTACTCGTTGAAAGAGACATCACTTCAATCGCTTATGAGGAAATTTAGTTAGACAAACAACACCATGTATATTGGCAAAATGTTGTGATTGCCCATTTTTCTTTGTATTGTTCGAAATGTCGTATGTTTGGCTACTCTATTTCTCAATGTCATCATCTACACCCCATCTCAGACCAAAGAAGTAAAGTGTTCTACTAGAGGTAGTGATTCCCCCTCCTCCTGATATGCTCCAAGCTATCGATAATATTGATCATCAAAAGGATACCTTTGAAGATGTCACTATCCTCACAGTCAATATGTCAACCATTCAGCCTACACACAATGTTGTAGTTTCCCGGTCTTTGAAACCTCCTTTCATGGGGGCAAGGGAGACATTTCAGACCCCCTGCCCTAGAACCTATTATTGATGTTATGGGTGACAATATTGTTACTGTTTCTCTACCGCCTCATCAGGTTGAGCAAGATATTAATGTTACTTAGGCACATGGGGTTCATGATGCGCAACAACCTACACCTGTCCGACTACATTTGGACCAATCCACTGATCAGATGAGTCAATCATCAAATGAGAAATGATAGGTTTACACATCCAGAAGGAAAAAAAAGAATGAAGACCTACTTGAGCTCAGGAATCTGCTGGATGATACTTTGGTTACTTCGCGTAATAGTACGCACCTCACCAATTTGTTAGCCGGCTCCCTTACGAGAACTCGAGGCAGAGGTATGACTAAACAGAGTCGTCCTTAGCTCTTTGCGCGCGTTAGTGGTTTTTTGTTTTTTTATCTTATATATATCTTTTCTTTTTTCGGGGATTTTGTGTGTTGTATCGTGTGGGTTTAGAGCCTTCTTTTAGGCCTATTGATACAACATATCTATATCTTTTTCTCTTTAATATTTTAGCCATTGGGTTTTTTCTAATATATATATATATATATATATAGCTCATATAGTACTATTGAATATTTTGAACCATCTTAACAGAGCTTATTTGAAAAAGTAAAATTATCAAACACATTATAGTTGTTTATTATATGTTTGATCAACATACATATTGTTTCTTTTTTTATTGTATCACTATTATAAAGTATGAGTGTTTATTGGCTAATGTAGTTCTTTTATTTTTAAATTAACATTTCATGTTTAATTATTTAATTAAAAATTAAATAATAGAGGAGAAAAGATTTATAGAACACGTGGCAAATTGAAATATGATAAATTTAACCATTTTAATTATGTTTTTAGTGGCTATTTTATTTGTTTTTGTATTATTAAATGTTAGTTATAGAAATGAAAATAAAGAAGTTTAATTTTTATCCTCTGACTTTCTCTTCTCACTTTGGAAATTTCAAACTTTCAGTTCGATCTTGAAAATAGTGATGCATGAGAAAAAAGGACGCTAAAGAAGAGTATTATATTTTAGTCGATGAGAGAAAGTACACTAGTTCACCATATTCTTACAAAGTCGATGAGAGAGTAATAATAGCTCCGCCATATCTTTTGTGCACATATTATGAAGTAAAATGTTTGTAGTTTTATCATAGATGCTGATAGTTTTTAGATCGCAAGTTGAGACTTTCTCAAGGATGTGCAAATGATTAATTTGAATGGATCAATTTACAAAATTAGTCAAACCGAATGAAATTAAAATTTAAAATCCTAAAAAAATGAATTGATTAAGCTTCTGCTAAAACCGATCCGCATCGAACCGAGATGTTATTCATTTTAATTGGTTATATTTGGAACAAACTAAAATTTAGTATTTGATCCTATTTTAAACTGAAATAATTAAAATTTATGTTTTTATTTCAAACTTAAAATTTTATTTCTATTTTTTATCTCCTCACCGTATCTTTACAAATAAGATTTTCAAACTAAATTAAAATAAATTTGTCATATGCTTAATATATTTTCTTTTCTAATGAATTAAATTTTCTAAACCTCATATTATTCAATTTTTGATTTATTTAATTTAATGAATATTATAGTTGATCCAAAAATAAAAAGCTAAATATAATTTTTTTTTTAAAAATCAAATCTCAAATCATTTTATAAAACCAAACCAAATCAACAAATGTGCTAAGTTTGGTTCAGTTTTTCAATTTTGACTAAACTACGCACACCCCTAGGCTTGCCATACAAAATCACATCTGACTTTTTTCCCTATCTTGGTTGAAGAAAGAGAATATTGTCATAGTTGATAAGAGATGCCTCATAGAGTTCTCCATTAGAGACAAGTTTCAGCTGCCTTTGTGATGTGACATGTTATTTATGGATGTTTATCACGTCTTCTTAAGCTGTCTTTGATCGGATGACCGTTGCACACATCATGATGGCTATAAGAACACATATTACTTTCTCAAGAATGGGAAGTGCATCATACTCATATCTTGGAAAAATTTCGAGGTAATGAGTGTTCATACCGAGTTTGAGATTATGGTGCCACGAGCTATCTTTCTGTAGGCTTTGAGAGAGGCACCCGTGTGACTGGTATTGGTGATTCTAAAAAGTAGTTAGTATCAAGAGTCTATATAATAAACAAGACGAGTCTCTATTGATAGAGTTCAAAATGTCCCAATCTATAGTCTATCTCTTGCCATTTAGGGAGATCTAACATTTGTTCTTCCAAACCGACTCTCCTTTCAGATACAGTCAACCTCGAGAAATTACAAAAGCATATTACCGACTTTACGGCTAGAAGTTTGGTTTGTTAGAGTATTAGTCCATATGTTGTCCCATGTTTGGCTGTGTTGAAAAGATATGGCTATTTTTTCTACTAGAATAAACTTTTGAACAACACATGTATTTCAGAGTGACCTTGGGTGAACGTGAGTAAAAACTCCCAGACACAGTAAGACAATGATTTTGTTGTAGCGATAGTAGATCGATTTCAAAATTTTCAAAGAAGACGGCGAAGCCTCTCCCACCCAGGTGATTTATGCAAGAGTGTCGTGGGAAACACAGGAGCAGGATCCCACGATCTCGTGCGATCACAGGATTGGACGGTGGAATTTTCGCACGTAAAATCATTATAGCAGAATATTCTTCTACTTTGCTGCTCAACCCTTACGGGAACCTTTCTTTAGAAGTATTATAACTATTTATATATTTTATTTTCTTTTTTTGTTAAGATTTTTTCTTTAGTTTATGCATTTGTAGATTTTCTTTTGATATTATGCCCTAATAAGTATTGTATCATTTTCCTATTGCAAGTAGTGAGTTTTTAGCCTGTTCAAGAGTAGGTGGTGAATTTTCCTTGACAATTGTACCTCATCAAAGTTGTCATTTCGACGTTCTACCTGCTGTTTTAGGACGGAACCACCATTGGACCTCTTTAATCCCCTTCCAAACTCTCCCTATTTCACATATTCTCTTCCCCTTGCCATTTTACTACACCTCATTGCAATAACCAATTCTTAAACTCATTCTAGGAAACTTAGAATGGTATCCTTCAACTTGGAAATGCTATCTCCATAGAGAGAATTAGAGGATAATACTTAAACCAGATTATAATATTCGTTGAATATCAATTTTCATGTCTAAATCAGCGTGGAGAGTATATTTGGTGCTCATCAAGCCTCAATATCTGATAAATGGGTAATTTAACTGAGTATTTTGTGAAAGTGTGCGGGTGCCTGGTTATCAAAGTATTTTTTCTCTCATTTTTTTTTCCTACGATTTACCATGACCTTGCTTTTTTTGTGTTTTGGCATGTATTATTTGGGCTACTTCGCTAACTTCGATTTTTCATTTGTTGGTTTCAAGTAATTTTTATTTACTGTTACCCTATTTACTTAAAGGTTCAGAAAGCAGTGGCCCAGATGAGCACCAAAAGCAGTCACATTCTGAAACACAAAACCAGCCTTCTTCAACTGGAAATTTCCAACCCGGCATTGCAATGCCTTCTACTGTTCATTTTATGCCCCACAGTCAGCTTGCAGCGGGGCATATCATGGTATGATTTTGGCGTCAATCTGTTTGGAATCATGCGTACACTAGCAAGTGATCTCATCATCTGCATCATAAAAAGCATTTCTTCGACCCAGAACAAATTGTTTTTTCAAGAGAATGGGAATGATACTGCTTTCTCAAGTCTGACCTTCACCATTTTACTTTTGTGATTTGATTTTTTCTTTGATTGTTCTGCATTAGATGTTATTTGACAAAATGCTCTGGTTATATAAAATTCATAATGCATTTCTATTTAGATGATGCAGTTATTTTGTTCATAAACT
>JXCR01073997.1:0-20156 GCA_002079205.1 Phalaenopsis hybrid cultivar | reverse complement strand
TTCTAATTAGCATAGCATGGATCAGCATTGGAATATAAAAATGGTCTTCAAGTCATATAAATTGTAACACAAACACAAACACAAACACACAAATAAGATAAATGAGGTCAATTCTTCCTCCATCTCATTGCATCTCACTAACTTACTTCCAATTTCTAACGGAATCACTACACAAATATATTGGGTGCTTATAAATGATTTTATAGATTCTAATCCCAAAGATAAGATTATCCCTGATATATTGGTTCTCGAGCACCAACGCCAGACATCACCATATTCCAATAATTAAGAATCTCTAGAAGTTATAAGTACAGTGTAAAATCATCCACAAGTTACTCATCTAATAGGTTTTCAACTCCTATCAAATGAAAATAAAGTTCGAGAAAGGAAGTAACAAAATTGAGATGGAACTATCGCTGTAAAAATTCATAATGTCTTTTGTAAAATTCAAGTCTGGGTGAGACCCGAGTTGTAGTGGACTCGTCAATCCAACTAATATAAGAGAACATAAAAGTCTAACCATTATAAGAATTTAATGAATCATCACCCTCATGACACATGAAAGCAAATCAAAACACTAACAATCCAAACATCTACCAAACATCAAAGAAACTGATCAATCCACACTAAAGCAACCACAATACAACACTAACAATCATGACTCTTAAGCATACTAAATCAAACCACACAAATAACTATGGGTTGCCTCCCAAAAAGCGGTTGATTTAACGTCGCTAACCCGACAAATGATTCCATCTGGATCAAAATTCCAATTAAGTAATCCTTGATCAATAGCCCAATATTTTCCAGATCCAGGGATTCCTACAAAGTCCTCAAATTTAAATTTTTCTTTCAGCTCTTCCTTTTAATATTGATTCATATCCTTGTTCCTCATATTTCTTTCTAGATCCAATATTCTTCTAGTAATTTTCTCAATTTTCATATTAATATCATCCTTAAAATTTATAAGAAATGGATATTTATATGATACTTCATGATCTCCCAAATTTTGGATCAGATTCTCTCTAGATAAGTCAGATTCTAGATTAACATCTTCTATGTTACTCTTATGTTTCAAATTATCTTCCAATTCTTCAAAAATTTCTTCCATTGATCTTTCAATTTCCTTGTCCATATCTAAATTATCTTCCAGTTCTTCAGGAATTTATTTCATTAATCTTTCAATTTTTTTGTCCTTATCTCTCAACTCAAAGCTCTTTTAAAACAAATCCTTGAATTCTCTTCTAAATATCAGTTCAATAATTTTAAATTGCTCATAATGCATTTTCTTAGGATTTATCTCAGCGTCACTAGGTAAAATCTCTAGGGGGTAACTGTTAATTGCATTAATAGTTTGCCCCAGCATCAGAATCTCATTCATTTTGTTCGTATACCACGAATATGTCATTCAGTGACTTTGAATAACTCTTTCATAGGAGATCTTTTACTGATTTCATCATTCAATTTCAGGTTCATCTTGTGATTGAGTCGAATATGAAGATATAGAGACTGGTGGTGTATATGAATTACATACTCATCTTGTGATTGAGTCAAATATGAAGATATAGAGACTGGTGGTGTATATGAATTCACCAAATAGGTAGGCTTCAAAATTGTATGAGGTGAATTCATTTTAAGGTCATGAATTTCTTTACAGATGGAATTAAAAGTTTACTATTTTTGGTAACGTCCATCATTTCACACCTCTCCTGAACATACATATAGTCTTCTTAAACAATATTTTAGACTCATCATGAAAGTCCATTTGGATCTCATCTGTTAACTAATTTTTAAAACTCTTTTGGAAATGATTTTTACTTAGATAATCAATTTCATCCTTCTGAAAACAATCATCATCATTTCTCTCAGCTAGATATTTCATAGCCTTTAAAACATCAAAAGTGGTTTCATGGTCATTAATATTCATAGTTAACTTTCCTTTTTGCACATCTGTGATAGCTTGTCCAGTAACAAGAAAAGGTCTCCCCAAAATAATAGGATATTCTTTATGTTCCTCCATATCTAATACAATAAAGATCCATAGGAAAGATAAATTTATCCACTTTAACAAGCAACATCTTCTATAATTCCTTTTGGATAAATAATAGATCGATTAGCTAACAGAAGGGTTACAGTAGTGGGAGAAATATTGGTTAAATCTAACCTTCTAAATATAGATAGAGACATCACATTAATGCTCATTCCTAAATCACATAAAGTTTTTCCACATAATCTTTCTCTAATTGCACAAGGAATTGTAAAGCTACAAGGATCTTTAAGTTTTCGAGGAAAATTTTTATGAGGTGTAGCGCTGCACTCCTCACTTAGTGCAATTGTCTCGTAATCCACAAATTTCCTTTTATTGTTTAATATCTCCTTCATAAATTTTGCATAACATGGCATCTATTTCAAAGCTTCAGCGAAAGGAATATTTATCGTAATCTTCTTAAGTACGTCCATGAACTTTGAAAATTTTTTATCCAACTCATGTTGTCTAAATCTTCGAGGAAATGAAGGTGGTGGTCTTTTTAAATTGATTTTAGTTAGAGATATTAATTTTTCCAGATCCTTAGAAACATGTTCTTCAGGTCTTTTAGTTTCCTTTGTTTGTCTCACAAAATTTTTCTCTTTTATAACCACATCCTCTACCTCTCTTCCACTTTTTAATTGGACAGCTTCTACTTGTTCATTAGTGTTCTCTTTAGGGTTGATCTCAATGTTGCTAGAAATTGTCTCTACTTGTTCATTAGTGTTCTCTTTAGGGTTGATCTCAATGTTGCTAGGAAGTGTTCCTTGAGGTCTATTACTAAGTGAATTAGCAATTTGTCCCAGTTGATTCTCTATGTTTTTAATCACATCATTTTGACTTTGCAAGTGGTTTCCCATTTGAAATACCACTTCTTCCATAGACATCTTCTTATTCTCAAATTGTTGAATATTGTTAGAGTCCGGTGGATATGAAGGTCTATAGCTTGTGTTCCTCTGATTATTCCAACTTCAATTAGGATTTGCATGATTATTTTCCCATTTTTGGTTTCCACCGTTAGTAGTATGATTCCAGTTAAAATTAGGATGGTTCTCCCAACCTAGGTTGTGAAAGTTAGAGCACGGGTTGTTTATGGTATTTAAAGTAGCATATGATAAGTTAGAATCAATTTATGCCCTAATGAACTTTCCTCACTTACTGGAGTAAATTGTGTTTGGTTTATTCCAAATTGATCTAACTTCCTTGATATTGCGGCAACTTGAGATGCAAGAATTGTAATCACATTTGAATCATGAACACTAGCTACTTTTTTTTATTTACCCTTGTAGAGGGCCATTGAAATTCATTTGTAGTCATTTTTTCAATTAATGCATATGCTTCATCAAATGATTTTGACATTAATGATCCACCAGCGGCAGCATCAATTATAAACCTAAGGGATTCTAGTAACCCATTATAAAAAGTTTGAATGATTAACCAATCGGGCAGAGCATGGTGTGGACACTTTCTTAGGAGTTCCTTAAATCTTTCTCAGGCTTCGTATATTGATTCCCCTTCAGACTGACAAAATGAGATAATATATTTTCTAAGTTTAGAAGTCCTTGAAGGTGGAAAATACTTAGTTAGGAATTTCTGAGTTAACTCCTCCCAATTTTTAAAAGAGTCAGGTGCTAATGAGTGAGAAAGGAAAAAAACTTAGTCTGACAGCATCGTCTGACATAACGTTATAATGAAATATAGCACAAAGTTCTATAAAATTTGATAAGTGTAAATAAGGATCCTCCAAAGGAGTTCCTCTAAATTGATTGTTCTACACCAGTTGGATAATCTCAGGATTTATTTCAAATGAATCAACTTCTACGACAGGGTTTTGTATACTTGAGTGAATTTCATCTGTCGTAAGATTTACGTAATCCCTCAATGAAGTATGATGATTTTCCAAGTTATTATCTTGAAAAATTTCAATTTCCATTTCTAGTTTTCCGAGTCCTCTTTGTATTTTTATTTTTTTATTTTTCTTCAAACTCGGGATCATAAGGCATAAGTCCTGCAGATCCTTTGTTTCTCATACGTAACACAACAAACAATACATTAATAATTAAACAAATAATAGATGAAATATATTCAACACATCAAAACATTTTCACGAACACCTTATTTTTTCACAAAAAACAGTTTTTTTTAACACTTTTTCATATAAAAACACTTTTTACACAAAATAGTTTTTTTTAAGACACTATAGTTTTCCAAGTCTAAGTTTAATTACTTCAACTAAAATTCTCCTAAAGTTCTTACTGATGCTTCCCCGGCAATGGCGCCAAAAACTTGACAGTGACTTTTTATATACCTAAAAATACAAGAATTTGACACCACTACTAGAAAGTTTAAATCTTCGGCAATGACGTTAAAAACTTGATGCAACTTTTAATATGCAAGAATTTAAGAACCCATATTAATTATTTATAATGATTTTGTAAAGTCACAATTTCAAATACTATAATGATTTTGTAAAGTCACAATTTCAAACGTAAGTATACGTATCGCTCAAGTAATACAAGACTCTAGTGAAGTCCTATTTATCTTCCCACAGGGAAGCGAGGTAAGAGGTCCTTAGTCAAATTCTAATCTACTACTATTAGTCCTTAGTTTGAAAGCGCGATTTAAGAGTTTTTACTAACAAATACTCCTAAATATAAGTCTTAAGATTAACACAACTAATAACTACTCCCAAATACAAATATTAATTCTAATGATAACCCTTTTGGATAATTGTTGGAGAATTTTGAGATATTAAAACTACTATTCTTATGTAATGAATTGGATAATGTAAAGGACTGAGACGCATTAAATATTGTATGTGCCAAATAGGAGCAATCCTATCCTTTACCCTTTGGTCTAGGCATAAAGAACATTGACTAATCATATGCTTGTTTACTGAATCCGTGGTTAGGCTGGGAGGATACCGGCTCTCACTTTGGAGCTTCCACGTTCCCCTCACCTGAGGGCTAACATCTCTACTTCAGCACTCAAATAATAGGAACAAATTGGGGATTTTAGTCTGTCACCCTAAAATCTCCAATTCTACGCCCATCAAAGTATATTTCTCTATTTATTTGCATTCAACTCCCATGAACTTAACCATCCATGGAATCTGAATGTGGTTCTATTTTGTTGAGAATTACACAGCCCTCTCGGGTCTTAATGCAATAACAACAAATTTTAAGACTATAACAGACCTTCATTGTAATGTAAATAAAGTGCAAATAAAAACCATCACATTGATAATTAAATCTGCTTCTAAAATACATCACAAAATCCTAAACAGCTACTCATTACAAAAGAAAAGTAAAATGAAAACAACTGCATAATCTTCTCATACCATTATTTTCAAACAAGAAGAGAGAGTAAGAGAAGCCGATCACAAAGCACGAAGAAAACACAACGGAAACTTCATTTAACCAAAGCAACCCCACTAAATAAGTGTTTACAAAAATCAAAAGATAATAAAGAACAAAATACTTAGCTTTTTCCCTTTGAAAGAAAGACGAATATCTCTCCCACAAAGTCTCCCGTCGATCCATGCAATGTCAGAACATCTCCTTACAAATTCTATCAAAATCACCTCTCCAATCTCTCCAAAAGGGTAGAAATCTACATTTCTACTCCTATTCTAAATACCCTAAACTTTCTCCACACTTTTTTTAACATTCCTCTCCATAAAAACCCCTTTTTCTAACCTAAATTTGTTTTTTTTTTAAGTGTAGGGATGAAGTTTGAAGAGTTGCCATTAGAACCCTTTCAAAAAGCGTCCAAATAAGTTGAATTTCGTCCCATAACTGTCAAAAGTCAGTCCATAGTCGTACCGGGCGTCGTCGGGGGGCTTGAGGGCGCCGTTGGCGAGATTTTCTGTCATTTTTTGGTCTTCTCGAGTAAATCTTGCCGTCAGCGCCATTTTGCCGCCGTCGGCGAGCAGACTGCGCAGCTCCACCATTTTGCTCTGTTTGGCTCCGTTTTAGCTCTGTTTCGCCCCATTTTAGTTGTGTTGTGTTCCTAACAGATAGCCCTACAAAATAAGTATGAAAACAACATTCCTTCAAAGTGTATTCTCATTCAAACATATGAAAGAAGTGTAAAAAAGTTTAAGCATCAAAAGACTTATCGAAAGGTGACGACAAAATTTCATTTATTGCTTGTTTTTGCTCCAAATTGCACCGTTTATGCATCTTTTTGCTCCAATGACCATAATTCATTATACCTGCAACAAAACATCAAAAATACCCTTCTTTAAAGTGTAATATCATCAAAAACAATTTAAAATAGGTATGAAAATGTCAACATATTTTCCTTTGGTCAGCAAGTATAAGTATAGGTCAGAATTTAAGAAAGGAGCTAGCATGAATTGTATCAACAAAAGAAATATTACCTAGAAAACTCAAGAAAGAGCAGCGTGATGAAAGAAAACTCAAAAAATCGTCAAATGACTCACGACGGAAATCTTGAAGTAAAAAAAAAACATCAAATGGTAACTCAAAGAAAAATCACTAAAAACACGGGAAGATCCCGGAAGAAGACCATGAGCGCTTTACCAAAAATTCTAATAAAATCCGACGAAAAATCAAAAGAAAGAAAACCGCAAGCACTCGGGTCGAGGCTAGACTCAAATACTATATATTTGTACTCGAGGGACGTCGGAATCTACTATCGGTCACCCGGATGTATAGAGCCCGTCATTCAACTAGAAGGGTGTCCTACTAAACTTAACTTAGGAGGGTACTCCTTAACCCGATACTGGTGATCAACAAGTGGACAATTAAGTTACAATATATTTAAAATATATATTTTAGCATGCACGTGGATTTCAGGCATACAAAAGGAAGTTGTATCAATTTTTGTAGTAAAAATATTTTTATAAATATCGTATCTGTTATTATCATGTTTTGTTATCAGTTTAAGAAAAAGTTATGATTGTCCATGAGTCGATCACGCCATCGAGCGTAGGACTGTCAACAACCTAAGAGGTACGAGTCCCCCGCTAATCTCCTATAGTTTATCAAGTCCCAGGATTGGGTCCTGAAGTCATAGAATGGAATATCATTTCGCTCTATCGTCGGCGTGCCTTTGTCATTATCCCCCTAAGCCCCAAAAACAAAACCGACCTACTTGCGACCTTGCTTGATGGTTTCATACATAGCAAAAGACTATATATGGGCACCTATGTGTCTGACATAAGAATTGAAAATCAAACCAAGAAACAAGGAAAAAAAGAATAAAAATGGGGATGAGAGAGAGGAGGAACTGATCCACCCAAAAAGTTGAAAAACGAAGGGTGAATCAACCCTCAAAACTTGTAATGAAAAGATCTGAAAAGGAGGGCCCAATGTCCTTGAATCAATCCAAGAAGGATATCATTTTCTTAAATTTTATGAATGAATCAACCCAAGAAGGGTATCCCTTTCAAATCTTGTTTCGAACAGGTCGAAACGGACCCGAATCAATGTGACAATTGTATACACGGCTCCACCACCACTTACATAATCACATACCCAAGCTTTAACTCAAATGTGACATTTATGTTATCCAAACATTAATGTCAAACTTCAAAAAAAAAAACTCTCTCGTGAATGACAATTTTATGAGCTTTTAAATCCTTCATGAATCTGATTCATATCAACTTTATAATTTCCCGAAATGAAGTTGTAAGAGCCTTTCATATTTCACAAAATAAAAGAAAATAATCCATAGAGGGCAACCTTCTAAACTTCCAAAAATCATGCCAATATCAAAACCATTCAATTCCAACCCTCATTAAAATCTTCTAATGTTAGATAAGTAAAACACCAGTTTAAAGAATATATAAGTGCTCATGGCCAGGGCAAATCAAGAGGGCAAAATGGGCCCGAATAAAACTTTGAAAGGCTCATGGGTAGGGATAAGAAAGAAGACAGGGGCTCACGGGTAAGGTCAAGAAAAGGCACAACCAAAACCACATAACAAGCTCACGAGTAGAGACCAAAAAAAGCACAACCAACCCCCCAATATAAGCTCGCGAGTAGAGGCAGCAAGGGAAAGCCACCACATATATTGTTATTATGCTCCTTTGATATACATAAGAGAGTGAATGAACAAGCTCTTGTAAATCATCTGAACTGAAACCATTTTCATCAAATAAAACATGATAGTGAGCTGGTCTGCTTATATCAAGCATTCCCACATAGAAGCACATACTGAAATCATAATTTTTTTTTTTTGGATGACAAACTTGTTTATCAACAACAATCCCAGGAGGAACGTTATCCGGAGAATCTCCAACCAAACCGAGCCCAACAAGAGGGGCAAAAAAAATGACATGTTAGGCAAGTCGAGCCCAACAAGAAGGGCAAACAGCATAACATCTCAGGCAAACCGAGCCCAACAAGAAGGATAAAACAGAGAGTCGTAAAAGGTAAACCGAGCCCAGCAGGAAAGGGAAACAAAAAAAACCATGAGAGACAAACCGGGCCCAGCAGGAGGGACAACAGAAATAGCCATAACAGATACACCCGAGCCCAATCAAAGGAGCAAAACCATAACAGGTAAACCCGAGCCCAACAAAGGGGCAAAACAAATAGAGTTCCAGCCCAAAAAAAATGAGTCCAACAAATGGAAAAAAAATAAAAAAAAATGATTTCAGCTCAACTAAACCCAACAAAAGAGAGCCAACAACACATAAACTTTTGAACCAAAATGAATCCAATACATGGGTAAGAAAGCAAAGTAGCACTTCCAGCTAAAATTCAACCAATACCGAGCCACCAAATGGGGAAAACAAAGCAAAATTTCCAGCTAACATTTAATCCCAAAAGAAGCAAAAACCGAGCCCACCAAATGGGTCAAAACAGGGCAGAATTTCCATCATTTATTTCGACAGGAATAACAATAATTAAAAGCATCAATATTTCTTTTTAGCATGAATTCTAAATGAGCAAATATCATTTTAGAGTTCATAATTGTGGCTTCCAAAATATTTCGAGCAGAAAAGAAACGCAAGCAATCCTTTCCCCTAAAATTACTCTTCCTTTAACAATAAATTGATTCAGCAAGGAGAAAAGAAAGAGGGCTGCAACTTTCAATATACAGGTATAAAAATGATAGAAGCGTAAGAAGAAGATTTGCATATAACAATGGATCAAAACATGTTTTCCCTAAACTGCTATTTCAACTAATCAACATAGAACTTCTAAATCAGATCCAATAAAAGTATTAAAGACCCAATACTTGATATCAATGTCATTACGAAATACCAGCTAAGGCAAAATAAAGCCTCATATATGCACTCCCTATTTTAACATCTCCAATATGTGTCGAGCAGGGAAAAAGAATAGAGAAGAGAAGGAAGAAGTACATTGCTCGAGATTTCCTAAAAGAAAACAACAGAGAAAAGGCCACCAAGCTTCCAAACACCCAACACACAAGGGCCTAGCCGAGAAGGAATTTTGGCAGAGCCTTCTTCTCCTAAAAGCCTCGAACAACAACTAGCAAAAACCTCAGCCTTGCTTTCTCTCAGAAAATTTTCAACAACCTAGAAAAGTACCCTAAAAAGCCTTTTTATAGGTAGAAATGAGAGGGGGACAACCATATTTACCACAACTTTGTGGTTGAATCAAATGACGGGGAAGGAGTCATCACAATAAAGAAGGAGGAGGTAAAGCCTCGAGAAGGAGAAGGGTCGGCCAACCCAACTGCGATTGGAGAGCCGAAAGGTCGAGCGGCCATGCGAGGAAGGAGAAGAGTTGAGAGAAGGGAGGCGGCCGTGTGGATCATCCACGGGATCTTGGGCACGGAGAGAGAGCGAGCCAAACACCTGATAGAGCCATGGGGGTCAAATGAAGGTTAAGTGTGCAGAAAGGGGGTAAATAAGGTTTAGGATTAAAATTAATATTATAAGTAACAATGTAAATATAAAAGTAATTAATATTTCAAAAATAAAAATTTGATTTGCACATTTTTATTTGTGTGTCATAGCATAACAAAATGGATGTCCTTTTTAGGTAATTTTGACTTTTCGGACGCGTTGGCGCGGTCCGTTTCGTCATCGGAAGTCATTTTGATGAATTCATTGATTTGCATGCAATTTGCCCGTGTGCGGAATTATGACAATATGGGTGTCTTTCCTAGCTACAATAGACGTCCCAGACGCGTTGGCATAGTCCATTTTGTCATCGGAGGTTGTACGGAGAAGTTCGCATTTTCACCCATCCTTTAAGCTCAATTTTAGTTCGATCTTGTGCAACTTAGTGAATTTCATGTATTTTGTGTGTGTGTGTCATGATAAAATTTTGAAGAGGTTTTCCTAGGGTTTGAGATCCTATTGGGAACTTCTCCTTGAGTCTCCACATGATAGTCATTAACCACTCGACCATACGACGATGGTTTTGAGATCATCAATGCGAGACATCTCAAGAGAAATAGGAAGTGGCTGGAATTTCTAAGGGGATAGATTCCAATACTAGTTTTCTAAGATAGTTAAGATGAACCCCTAAAGCTAGATCATAGGATCCTAAGGAAAAGAGTAATGACCTCAAAATGAGGTCAACACTCGCTTGGATTTGTCTCCACAAATAACACTAAAGATCGAGTCTGGTGATGATATATCAGCCAATAAAGTTTAACGGACACAATTATTAGTCGATTCCTCGAAACAAGCTAAAACAGTGTATAATATAGCAAACAATTCAATCATATTTTACAAACCGACATTAGCTAGCAGTTCACTAGTTTTTCCGATTTAGTATAAGAGATCAGTTTCTAACCGATATTTTTTGTAGTTTTTTAGCCTAAATTTTTTGTTTAATATCACGCCAAATTTTTGTCGGGAATACTTTGCAGTGAAAGTTTGTCATCATAAAGCATTTCATACTAGGGATATTCAGCCCTCAAATTCTTTTGTAAATCAGATGAAATTTAATTTTGCTAGCTGGGAATAATCCGCTGGAAATCATCGCTTTTCTTGCGGTTTGATGAGAGCACCTCAAGCTTTGATATATGTAGTGATGAAGTGAAGATGTTGAAAAGGCTTAGTAGCTTGCTCAAAAAGAAGCACAAAAGTTTTGGAATGTCTTAAACTTATAAATTGCATGCCAAGAAAAGTTTTCACGTGAAAAAAATCATATGTTTCAATTGCAAAAAGATTTGACGAATGAGCGGTGCTTGTCTAAATCCAACCACTAATACAAATGGAAAGAAAAAAGTAACAAGAGAAAGGATAAAAAGAAGCTACTAAAAAAAGTAAACAAAAATGTTGTGAGCAAATCTGAAGTCCAAAGACTCTAGCTCAAACTCATTAGATGAAGTCATCTTATGTCTTATAGCAGCTTGGGATTCGATTTTAGACTCATAAGGACTATACGATAAAATTACTTATGAAGATTTAGATATTGCTTATAATGACTTACTGAATATAAGAATCAAAAAGAAAATATAAGGTACGAAATAGAGAACATAGAAGTCTTGATATGCATTTTTCTAGCTTAAAAAGTGAATATGATGAATTAAAATCTTTAGTAGATCCATTTTTGGTTGTTATTAAGTTAGAAATAATATTGAACTAAGGGCAAGATTGCATGTATGCTTAAAATCACAAGCTATCATGTGACTTCAACTGACAGAATGCATGCTAGAAATCACAATTACTCTATCCATTCTTCAAATGTACATGCATATCAAACTCATAAGTTCAAACGTTATGAAATACATTTTATCAAATATATGATGTAATTTTTGTGAAAGAAATCATCATATTTCATTTTTTTTGTTATGCAATAATGTAATGCGCATTACATTCACAGGATTAAAGTGTTTGTCATGCTAGTGGATCCAAGCTTACTTGGATGCAAAATCTTGAAAATAATTAATGTTGTAGGTTAGTCTTCATAAAGGTTAAGCAGAGATGAGTCAGTAACTAATATATACAATAATAACATTAAACTATCTAAAGGTACAAATTCAAATTCATGTGCAGAAGGAATGGTAATCAGTAACTTATCTCCATTTAAAATTTTTTTCACATATATTTAGGTCCCTATATTAGTAAAGTTTCATTCATGCCTAACTAATCTATATATACTCAATATTCTATCTAATAAGTTAATGAACTATTTTAAACTATGATTTAAAAATAATTCTATAATTCAAATGAAATTTATACTTTAGATATTTAGATTATTTTAACATGAATATTTCTTACAGTCTATGAATTTTATAATTTTATGCTGAATGAGCATGAACTTATAAACTTGCATGCATACATTAAGCATCTTAAACTTACAAGAATAGAATGGTATTCCATCATTTTTTTTTTGTGCAAATGAATGCTGATTATCTACGTAAATAACTGATTCTTTAATTAAAAATATGTTAAACTAATTATCTACAAACAGTCTACCATTTCAATTGATCGTCAAACTTGAAATTATAAATATAATGCTAAGATTTGATTTTGATGATGACATTATTTATGTAATGATAATAAATTTGATCTGAAGTTTAGATCTAGTTTTTACATATGAAATCCTATGATAGCGTCACACACTTCTTACAAAATATTTTTTTTAATATCTTAAAAATAAATATTTTAAAATTATTAATGTTTTTATTAGAGACAAGTTTGTATCCCTTGTGTTTAATTGTTCATGTTTTTTATATTTTACATTTATCTTTCTTAAATGCTCCTTTGTAATGATTTTCATATTGAATAAAGAATGTGTCATTTTAATTATAAGATGGTAAATAATATATTAAGCATGTTTATCCATAATTATTTTTATCTCCACATACTTATTCACTTGATAATGGGAGAGAATCTGATTTATACTGAATTTATTGTTGTTGAATTGAAAATCGTCGACATTTTTATAAAAACATTACTGGATGAAAGATTTTATAATTTACCACAAAAGCTTGGCATGTTAGAACGTAAAAATTAAAATCATGAATTCTCTGGCATTCCTATTTCTTTAATTCATTTTAGTTTCTATTTTTTACTTTGCTAAAAGGGAAAGAAGTATGTATGTTAATCTTTACATTTTTTATATGCATAAATGTGGCAATAGGATTAGGATGACGATTCATGTAGCCGACCTCACAGTCGACCGTTAAATTGAGAAACAGATATTTGATTTAATAAGATATATATAAATAGTTTTGACAATGTAATTATTTAATTTTGAAAATACGAGACCGAACCGATCTTATATAGAGGATAGTTTAAATAAACGAGCACAATAATACAAGTGACATACCTATACCGAGAAATAGTCATAACATTTATCTGTGAGGCTCGATCAAATAAACTAAAGAATTTATGACATCTGTTTTAGTCTGTGAGCTTTTATGTTGACCGACAAGTTTCCCTACTTAATATGAAGAATTAGATATGGTTTATATTATATGTGTTCTTAAAGCTCTCTATAAATACAAGCCCCTATAGTTAATTACCTCTCAAATGACTGAAGTCACTTAAGAGAACTCTCGATGATGATCAGAGGTATCAATCTTCAAGAATTCAAAGTTTAAGGTTTCCAAGGTTGGACATAGAAAAGTCAAGTGGGAAAAAAAACCAAATGGGAACAATTATTTTTGGATTCAAAGGAAATAAAAGTAGGAGATGTCACGGATCCTGAGGGAAATCTCAGTGACTTCCGAAACTATCTTATTGTTCGACTGTAATTTTTAGAAGATGTTATTTGATGTTTCATCCTGTCAATTTTATTATTTATAACTTATATTTGCATGACAATGTAATACAAATGGCCTGAAAGATATGAGAGTTTACGTCTTATCAGATGACAACCTTGAAACCAAAAGTGAGTTAGGGCTTAAATTGCACAACCTGACTGTGCAAAGGATTAAAAGATAAAGAAAGGATTTATGTCGCATTAGGCAGACTACCTCGAAATCCTATGGTTTGTTGTTTAACTTTAAGGAGAGGTTTGTTGTTGCAGATCTGTCGAAGTTTTTCTTCTATATATCCTCGTTGTGCTGCCCACGGTATTAGTTCCAAGCTCTACGTCGTAGAAATTTCAAGTTTAGTTTATGTTTAAATGTACATGCAATTGCTTGGTCGGTGATCTGCTGTTGGGTACCTCCTATAAAACCAGACTACTGTCCTCCTATTCTAAAAGGTATAATACATAAAAGAAATAGTATGGGTGTACTAAAAGAAAGCATTAGAAAAGAAAATGTAGTAAAAATGTACAATAAAGGAAAGCAGCATAATGTACAGGAAAGAAAATAAAATGTTGTAACATAAAATAAAATTGTGTATTTGACAGGTCTGCTGCTCCTGCAAGTGGGATTAGTGTTGCAGGTAGAAGATAAATAAGTATACTAGAAAATTTAACTAGCGGGGCAAGCAAACATTTGAATATAAAATAACAAGTGGGAATGCATCTCATGAAAGACTCGAAGAAAAACTGGGAGTGACTCATGAAAGCTCAAAGAAAACCGTAAGCACTCGAGACGAGGTGGACTCAGAATCAAGACCTTGGGTCAAAATCAAGACTCTAGGGCCCTAACAAAATAATCAACACCATGCATGTGCGATCCAACACTAAGTAAAAGTTCACCGGCCTAACAGTCGCAGAAAGAGGTAATTCCTAACCTAGTTAATATGGCTGACCCGTGAAATTTTCATAAAAGTATTTAGGAAGGATTTCATTTTTCAAAAGAAATTTTGATTTATCATGCACTTGAAAGATCTTTTTTTTAATTGATTATGTGTGTACATATATATATCACTTAAAAAAAATTTCATACTTTAGAAAGTTAATGAGTCTGTCATATTGGTAGGCTGGAACTTCCCATTGTCTGTAAAAGAAAGGAGTAACTATTTACTATGTATTAGAGATGAGGAAATGGCAATCCCTCATTCTCTCAAGGTCATTGAGTCACGATTGTGCTAGAACCTCTCACACATACCTAGATGCATTTTTCATCATTGTCCCCAAACCCCGAAACTGACCTACTTACAACATTGCTTGATGGTTTATATATAGCGGGAGCTATATATGTGCGCTTATGTTTTGGACATAAGCACCTAAATCAAACCAAGAAGCGAGAAAAGAAAAGAAGAAAAATAGGGTGAGAGAGAGGAGGGATTGATCCATTTGAAATACGAAAATTATAAAGGATGGATCTACCCTCCAAAGCCACATTCAAAACAATTGACGAAAAGACACAAAAATGCGGCACCACAATCCATGAATCAACCCAACAGGCATCATTTCCAAACCCACATTCTAAACAAACAAAAAAGGAAATGTGGTAACGCGACGGCTACATACATAGCCCACAACGCTTATGTGTGGACACCCCTAATCCCTACACTTGAATATTGCATTCACACCACCAAATATCTTTCACACTATTTCAAATAAAAAGTTCCACCATATTACATTTTAACAAGTGCAAGAAACCTCTTTTTATAGTTGAGTATATGTGGCTACGGTACTGTATGTCAAAATATCAAACCATAGATAATAGCTATGTATTGAAAATGTAAACACATAAGAATTGCATGGTATGTATGTAGATCTCCCAAAATGTATTAGATGTAACTTAAACCTTAACGAATAAAGCTTCAAAATACGACTTAAAACCTTAACGAATAAAGTTTTGAAATGCAACTTAAACCTTAAATAAAAAAGGCCTCAAAATGCAACTTAAATCTTAACGAATAAAGCCTTAACTAATAAAGATCCAAAAACGTGGTCCGAAATTCACTGAAGAGAGCTTCAAATGCAACTCAAACATCACTAGAAAGAGCCCCAAGTGCAGTCCAAACATCACTAAAAAGAGCCGCAAGGTGCAACCCAACATAATTAAAGAGGGCCCCAAGACACAACCCAAACATATCACTAAGACATGGCAAAACCACAACCTAGATTAGTGCCAAAACATCTTAAAAACAGTCAACAAAACCCCTTCTAAACAAGGTAAAACTGCAGCCTGAATCAGCCCACAAAAGTATTTTTAAAAGGCTCCAAACCACAGACAACTCAGCCCAAAAGACGTGTTCTTAAAAGCCCCGAAATGCAGTAAATTCAACCCAACATATGCATTTTTAGAAGCCCTAAAACCATGCATATAGATGGCCCAAAATAGTACTCAAAACTTTTCCAAAATAGTTCTTAGTTCAACCCAAAAACAGTATTTAAACCCGTCCAAAATAGTAAATAAACAGTTTTAAAATGATGCTTAAATGTGACTTAAAACCATGCATATATCCCCTCCAAATCGCCAAAAGTTCAGCATAAATATACATAAACTCCAACAAATGTAACACTGTTGACCTCACTTTTGGTTGAGGTTTAATTTTTCCTCTTTAGTAGCCTAAGGTCTAGCCATAGGACTTTCCTATTGACTATTCCTAGAAAACTAGAAAAGGAACCCTCACCATTAGAAATTCTACACTCCTCTTTGCTCAACTTGAAGTTTCACATATTGGTCCTAACCTCTAGCACTTAATAGGTAGGGTCAATATGGGGGAGCTCAAGGTGAGTTCTCATAGGACTGCTTGCCCTTAGAATTGACTCTGGATGATGGTCTAGAGTTAAGGGACTCACTTTCACCCATTATCACTTATACCCACTCACAACCCTAAACCCAAAATTGTTGACTATGATCTCTTGATCCTTTTGGGAGACTCACGTAGATGGTCCCCAAAACCCACTGGCCCTAGGCTAGGGTTTAGCTAAGACCAGTACATAGAGGACCCAAAAGGGGATTCCATTGGTCCATAGCTCATCTGTGGTGGTTAACTTCCCAATTCTACCAAAAATATCCAACTTTGCCTTTTACTCCCAAACTTACCCAAATTACCTAAACAACCCCAAATCCCAAATTTGGTCAAAATCCTCAAATTCATCCAAAACATCCAAACTTGTTCAAAAGTCATTTCAAATCTTTTGAAAATACCCAACCTACCCAAAACCACCCAAAATTCTAAATTTACCAAAATACCCCCAAAATTGCCAAAATTACAAAAATACCCTTGGCAGCCCAAACCTTTCCAAAACACTCCAAATGTCTTCAAAACCCATTTGGACCCCTCAATTGGACCCATTTTGACCAATTTGATCAATTTTTACCAAAACCCCCAAATTGCCTTTAAGGGCCCCATTCCCCAAATTTACCTCAAATGTCCATCAAGTTAGTACTGATTTCCCAAAATTTCAAACCTAAAGTCAAATTCACCTTCCATGTGACCAATTTAAACTAAATAAAAGCTCAATTGGCTCATGCTTTGAGCCCAATTTTGATCTAAGTCAAACCCTCAATTTTGGTCCTATGGTCTAATCTTATCAAATTGAACCCTATGGCCTACTCAATTGGCCTCAATTTGAATCCTAAACTCTTCATAACATTCCTACACATCAATCTTGACCTTCAATTAGCCTTGGTGAGGCCTCAACTTCATTTAATTTCAACCGAAATCCAAAAATCCTCAAATTTTCTCCAAATTGGCTATCTCCAAATTCCACCAAATTGATTGCCCTAACCCCAAAATTGGCACCCAATTTAGGTTGAAAAACTCTTCATGATGTTCCTATAGACCATTTTCAACAATCAATTTGGACTTAGCCCAAGCCTAGCCCAACCTAGGCCCAAGTCTAGCCCAACATACCCAAATTGGCCAAAATTCCAAAATCCTTCAAATTGAACCCCCAATTGAACTCAAAATCATATCAATCCTTCACAAAAAATCTTCATTACAATTATCTACACAGTATCGATCAATCAATTGGGCTCAAAATTATGGCTAGCCTAATCGAACCCAACTTTTAGCTATTTCGACCCAAATTGAACCCATACACCAAAATTGTCCTAACCACCCTAAAGTCACCAAATTTATGACTCCATAGCCACTAAGCTCCTCTTAAGGACCAGGCTAAACCCCTTTGGACCAGCCATGGCATGCTATGGACCAATGGATCCCCAAATTAAGGGATTTATGCCCATTTATGGGCCTTAACCAAAAATCTTCCCCATCATCACTTGCCATTGAGGGTTAATTATAATTAACCCTCCCATTGGCTCACCTGACCTCTTGGCCACCTCCCCTGGCTCTACCGGCTGGTCTAGTGACCGGAAAACACCAAAACTGAGAGCCTCAAGCTCAAATTCAAACCCAAACCCACCCATCTGAGCTGGCCAATTCCAATTGGTTTTAACACTTCAATACCCTCCACCTAAGCAATATTTTCCACCCCGAATTGGCCTCACCTCCATGGCCAAGTGGGGAGAGCTAAAAATTTTCTAAGGAAACTGTTTCAAATTGCTTCCAGAGACTCCCTAGCACCCCCTAAGTTCAAGCCCACCATTTTCCCTCTATGGTTCCCTCTGTGAGAGTTCAATTTTGAGCTCAAAGTTTCAGTTGAAACCAGGACATATTTCCCCATAGCTCTACACTGAACTAAACCTCAATTAATTGTGCACACACCATCCCCACAATGAGAGGAGTTGATCCCCCACAGAAGCCCCCTCTCAAACAGCCTCCAGTGCAGACTTCAATCAACACTTGAAATTGAGCTTGGTCGAAATCATACATAGACCAATCACCAAGGATTGGGACTTCATCTAGAGGTTCGTTGGGACCAATAGAAGCTACAAAAACCATTTGATTGAGGCCTCCCCTCTCAGACAAAGGTATTGAACTCCAACCCTAAACTGAGCTTGTTTTGATTCTCCATATGTATGCACTGTATTTCATAATGTATAATCCATATAGATAGGTTCGTCTTGAGTAGATGAAGGTTTGGGAACAAACCCCATGCGATTTGGTTGAGTCTAGGCCAAGATCTTAAGGTTTTAGTGTGAACGGCTCACGTGTTAGGCATTTGGGGATGATAACGAAGAGTCGTCCGATCTCGCGTGTATCCAATGGACAAAGGAGTTCAAGCCGGACATATCCATGGTGCATAAAGCGCTGTCCGCATGGAGGCTACGTGGCTGACGGTGTCAAATGGCAGAGCTACGCGTTGAGCCTTTGGAGCTGCCTAGGATCCAGTCAGCGCCACGTGGATAAGTAGAAAAATATGGATTTTTGAATTATTTTAAATGCCTAAACTTCAAAAATTCATATTTTTCTCTAGAAAAATCATAAAAATAAAAGAAAAATACTCACTTGCTCAATGAATAGAGGAGAATAATGTGGACTAAAAACAAAAATTATTTTTTTCACTCCCTAATTTTTAATTAATTAAATACCCTATGCAGTATTTTAATTCTCCATGACTTAAAACATTTCACAATGGCTTGGAATTCTAAGGGTTTATTCCTCATGACAGAGGCCATGTCTTTTGATTTTCTAAGGTCAGAGAGCATATTTATGCTTCTAACCCTAATTTTCATGTGAAGGTGACCATTTTGGCTTATTGTAATTATATAAATCAAAATATCACCTGAAAAATTATGAGAACAATTTTAACAGATTTCCTGTGGTCAGAGGCATCTAGGAAAAGTACTTTGATGCTTTGAATCATGTTGTGACTTTTTATACTTAGTTAAATATAAATAACTTGTGTTAATTTTTATAAATTAAATACATATAAAAATTAACAAAATCAACTTCACATTGTTCATAAAAATCATGTCTACCCACTGTAAAAATATCAAAATTATTTGACATAGTCTAGACACTAAGATGGATTTTTTACAGAAACCTTGTTTTTAATATAAAAATAAGTATATTAACTTAAATATGCTTAAAAAAATTATAAAAACTATTTTTCTGAGTTCCTTGTAATCAGGGGCATTTTATAAAAATAAAATCCATTTTTGTGAAAATATTTCATTTTTCAAATATATTTTGAATTAAAAATAATTAAAATAATCAAAAATTTCAAAAATACAAAAAATTATTCAAAATGAGTGGGAATGTACCATGATCACTTAGAATTCATTAGAACCTTTTTCCTATTTTTTTCTTAGTTAAAAATAAATTTTAAAGGCTTAAAAGTGAATTTTTCATATTTTCTCACTAAAATAATTATATTAAATAAATTAAAAATCACAGAAATACAAAATTTGATTCTCTGAGTTTTTTGAACTCAGAGGAGTCTAATAAAAATATAAAAAATAATTTTTGTTATTAAAATACTATTTTTTATTTAAACAAATCATGAAAATTGAT
>JXCR01073981.1:4808-16529 GCA_002079205.1 Phalaenopsis hybrid cultivar | reverse complement strand
ACAGTTCCTGCGCTCATTGAACCTAACCATCGCTCATTGAAGATCCATGATCATATATTCATGGCTTGGTTGATCAATTCTATAATCATAAAAAGTAGAGAAAATTTCTTACTTTATAAGACAATACATGAGATTTGGGAAGCAACTCGTGAAACTTATTCCAATACTGAAAACACTGCAGAATTGTTTGATTGAGAAAAAATTACATGAACCCCAACAAGAAGAGTTATGTGTGACTCAATATTTCAATACACTCACAAAGTACTAATTACTTATATATATGTATGATACTAATGTATTTAAGTGCCCCTCAAGATGCTATGCTGTATAAAACAAAAGTGGAGAAAAGAGGTTGATTAAGTTCTTATTGAGGCTGAAGGAGAACTTAGATGAGGTTAGAGGAAGAATTATGAGGATAAAGCATCTACCTATCATTAGGGAAGCCTTTGGTGAAGTTAAAAGAGAAAAAAAGTAGGAAGAAGCTTATTATGGTAGGAAGTGTGGATTCATCTAGAACTAAATGCTCCGCCTTGTACACATTTAACTCTCCCATGAGTCAAAGCCAAAGAAGAATCGTCTCTTGTGTGAACATTGCTAGAAACTTGGTCACACAAATGATAACTNAACTAATGATGACACTAAAGTACCAACCAACCTTCCCAGTATCTTCCCAAAAGTAACTACGAAAGGGAAGAATANAACTAATGATGACACTAAAGTACCAACCAACCTTCCCAGTATCTTCCCAAAAGTAACTACGAAAGGGAAGAACTTGGAAAGTGACCATGAACCCCACAACACTCTCATGGAACTCTTTGACATTATTAGCTATAACTTGGTTGCTCTTTTGAAAGTTTGTCCTTTCTCTTCTTATCTCCATCAAGTTATGATGGGCCCATATAAATTCTGTTTTGGGAATTTGAGGACATAGAATGATTGTGGAATTTCTAATGGATGGTTGAGCTGCATTTAATGAAAAAAAATTCAAGCAATGATTGGAATTTTGTTGAAAATTAAATGAGGTATATTAAAAAGAAAAAGAAAGCTTCTTGTGATGCCAAATTGATGGATGTTGAATGAATATAGTGTAAAGAAAGACGACGAGCATTAAGGTAGTTTTGCATGACAATTTCCAAATATCTTTCCAAAAGCTTAAACTACGGATGGGAAGAACTTGGAAAGTGACAATGGACGCCACACCACCCTCATGGAACTCTTTGGCAATATTAGTTAACTTGGTAGTTCTTTTGAAAGTTTCTCCTTTCTCTTCTTATCTCCATCAAATTTTAATGGGCTCCTATAACTTGTGTTTTGGGAATTTGGGGTCATGGAATGATTGTGGAAGCTCTAATGGATGGTTGAGCTGCATTTAATGAAAATAAATTCAAGAAATGATTGGTATTCTCTTGAAAAATTCAGTAAGGGATGCAAAANGCTGCATTTAATGAAAATAAATTCAAGAAATGATTGGTATTCTCTTGAAAAATTCAGTAAGGGATGCAAAAAAAAAGGAAGTTTTTTGTGATGCCAAATTGATGGATGTTGATTGAATGAATGTAGTGCAAAGAAAGAAAAGGAGAATAAAGATAATTCTGCATGACAATTTAGAGTGGTGCCACATAATAACTTTGAATAGAAACAGAATGCTCACAATTGGCCTCAAGAATAGTTTCGTTCAATTGTTACTCAATAATCAATGATTTTCTTATAAATCATCTATCTCATTTACAAAATAGATTTGCAAATGTAAGACCAAGAACTTTAAAATAAAATATAATTCTATCCAAAATATAATCTAATTTTTTTAAATCATTCCAAATTCAAATATGAGATTATGCAAGAAATGAAAATTCATCCTTATAAAAAAATGAAAATTATGAAGACCACAATTAAATGTGATGCTGACTCCTTGTATTTGTCTTATGATAGATCAAGAATTTTGTGGGTTAATTAGATTAAATAATCAACCAACATGGTATTATATAAAAAATATACTATTATCTTCCCCAATGTTTGATGAAGTTTAACAATATAATACTGTTTAATCTTAAAAGTTATCTTCTTTTATATTTTGATCCTTTGAGCAAGATTGTATGATTTTTTAACCTCATATTCTGTGTTTTTTATTTTGTTTACATGTATTCCTTCCTGTTGCTCATTCATTTTTTTTTCATCGAACACATGATTACATTGGCAGAGGAAATCCTATATATTAAAATCACAGCTAAAGTGATTATTCACCCATAGGATTGTCTTTATAAGTTGATAGTGTTCTAATAGATTTAGTCATAACTATTTGATTTCTATAAAGATATCCATGAATCATTAAAGTTGTATTGTTCTTTTCACTTTCTAAATTTGTTTTGGGTATCCATCATTAATAATTGGTTTGATTTCATTACTAGTGATAGGTTTACAAAGAGTCAGAGTTATTGTCTTGAAATATTCAATGATGTGGAAAAAGAGAAAATTGAATTCATGGCATTGCTTGATGGTTAATGATATAAAATCAATTTTAACTAATAAAAATTTATACAAATTTTTTTTTTGGAATTTCTAGTTTATTTGTATTTATTTCAATTTTTTGTGTAACTTTTTATCGCGTTTTTATATCAGCTAGTTTCTTTTCTGTTTTTGGGGGAAATCTTTTAGAACTTAGACGGGTCATGATTAGCCTTTATGTTAGCACTATTCTCGTTCCATCATGCAAAGTTTAAGCGTGCGGCCCAGAGAAAAGTGAACACATTTTCATAATTTTCCTTAGTATTTAAATGTCAGATGAGGAAGCTTTGACATCATGGGTTTTGATGCAAAGAGTAGTTTCATGAGTGTTAAAAGAATTGGCGGTGCCTTCGTTAATAAGGCTAATGATTGTTGATTTGATTAGACCGTTCTCTTATTATTGGGACCATGATGGTTGAAGGCCTATGAATTACAGAGGCCTTTCTAGAAGAAGCCTCAATGACCTTATCGGCTATCTTGATGAAATGTCGCCTTTGCTTTTTATTAACGGTTACATTAAGCCTTCTATTTCTAGTTGGGAAATTGGGTATGGTGTTCAGCACTACAACTTTTTAGTAGCGCTTTTTTTGGCCAGTGCAGCTTCATTAGTCTGAGTGGTGGGAGTCGAACCTCAATTTGCAGAGACAGTGCCAAATTAGAGTAACTCAAAACATTTGTGGTGGGGTTGAACATTTTGATAACTTAGATGAACCATTTATTGAACCTTCTCCAAATTTTATGATCATATTTTGTTTGCAGAAACATTGGCTTTGTGGTTTTCTTTAATTTCTAAGGTAATGGCTATGGCTTTGTGGCATTCTTTAGTTGTTGAGGAAATACCAACCAAAGCTAGGGTTATTTTAATTCGGAACACTAATCTCTAAACTTTTGTGGTAAATGGATAATTTATAGGTGATAGACTCTGTCACATGGCATGATGCAGCATATTTGATTTAGCATTATTGTATGTGTTTGTTGAACGGAACCATATACTGACCATTGAGCAACTAATCTACGGATGGGAAGAATAGTCTTCTTTGGTGGATTCACTATATAGCTAATTGTCCGGAAAAGCTAACCCCTTTTCATTTGAACCTCTTTGATATGCAGATGGGGGAGGACTAAAGTAATTTTAATTGAGGTGAATTAATTTTAGTTTAATTTTTTTTCCTTGATGTTATATCAATGTTTATTTTGATTTAATGTTGTGATTTTTATGGATACAAGCTTCCTGTAGTGATCATCTCTTTTGCTTGCTGGAAACACTTGTTTATGCTATTGTCTTAGGTTCAAATTTTGGTAAATTTGACTTTATTTGAGTAGAGAATGGTTGGACGGATGGATATAAACCTAATAAAAATCCTATAGTTATGACATCTCATGTATACCAATGTATCTAATTTACTAATGTCAAAGGGTCGTAAGTTGTAATTTTTATTAAATATGATTAGCATTCATAGATTTTCTCTTCTCAGATTTCTAAAGTATATCAAGGAGAAAATGTGGATGAAAGATGTGCTATTGGCAAATCTTGCTTAGATGATTAATTATGCTTTAATGCACAAGTTCTAAATGACTATTGATTTAAAACGACAACATTGGAGACTTACATGATTTGGTTTATATTCTTCAAAATAACTTTTCAGCTTGCAAGCCCTTCTCTGCTCTCTCCTACAACTGCTAGAGCCTCTTCAGCAGCTGTCGAACCCGTTCAACAACCGGAATCACAACTGTATTGGTTCTTGTCATCGACTTGCCAATGAGCGTGAATCAAAATCTTCTCACATCACTGTAGGTCGTGATCCTATCATTTTCGTCTAGACCGTTGTTTGTATCAAAATTGTTCGATCAAATGCTCTATATCATGTCATTGTAAGTCGCAATACCGTCATTTGTGTCCAGATCCTCTAATTTCTATACATGATCCATCTTCCCAGGTGCAATCCTTGCTGGTGTTCCTTCTCTACAGTTGTTACTCTTGTTCCCCTGCAGGCATTTTCTTCGATCGAATCCAACCTCCAAATGCAAGGAACAACCACCTCCCAGCCTTCCTGTCAGAGACCTAGTTGTTCCTTCCTGTGCAAGCAGAAGAGCCAGAGGCAGTAGACAGTCAACCACAGGCTCTATTTGGTAGTAGCAGCAGCCCCTTATGCAGAGGGCTTATGACCATGTACGGGATGAAGATGTCTAATTCTATGATGGAGGTTTAGCTTTGAATCAGAGATCAAGGATTCTGCTCAAATGACCCAAAATCCTCACTTCATCACAAACCATAAATTCATTAGCCATAACTTTATTCAATGGTCCCAATTCATGTTTATGTTAATTTTTGGCAAAGGAAAAGAGGAACATCTCATGGTAGAGGACACAGTTCCTGCGCTCATTGAACCTAACCATCGCTCATTGAAGATCCATGATCATATATTCATGGCTTGGTTGATCAATTCTATAATCATAAAAAGTAGAGAAAATTTCTTACTTTATAAGACAATACATGAGATTTGGGAAGCAACTCGTGAAACTTATTCCAATACTGAAAACACTGCAGAATTGTTTGATTGAGAAAAAATTACATGAACCCCAACAAGAAGAGTTATGTGTGACTCAATATTTCAATACACTCACAAAGTACTAATTACTTATATATATGTATGATACTAATGTATTTAAGTGCCCCTCAAGATGCTATACTGTATAAAACAAAAGTGGAGAAAAGAGGTTGATTAAGTTCTTATTGAGGCTGAATGAGAACTTAGATGAGGTTAGAGGAAGAATTATGAGGATAAAGCATCTACCTATCATTAGGGAAGCCTTTGGTGAAGTTAAAAGAGAAAAAAAGTAGGAAGAAGCTTATTATGGTAGGAAGTGTGGATTCATCTAGAACTAAATGTCCGCCTTGTACACATTTAACTCTCCCATGAGTCAAAGCCAAAGAAGAATCGTCCCTTGTGTGAACATTGCTAGAAACTTGGTCACACAAATGATAACCACTGGATACTACATGAAAAACTTGTACATTGGAAGATTGGGCAAGGGAGGAAAAACCAAGTCAACAAGACCGATGCTGCTAAATCATCTGAAGGGTCGGTCGACCCTGCTTCCTCCATAAAGGAATAACTAAAGGTGTTGAAGAAACTTCTCTTGAGCACAACTGAGTGGCCTACCACGTTGATGATACAACAAGGTATCATGCTCTCCTATATTGCTAATAATGGAATATTTCGACTTTAGAAAATGGATTCAGTTACTTTTGATCATATGACTAGAGATATTCATGCTCTCACTAACTACCAAGAGTTCACATACTTCAAATATGTTGTATTTGTCGATGGATCTCACTCCAGAATTATTGGAAAATGAGAAGTTAAAGTCTCCAATGATATTCAACTCTCTTCAGTGTTATATGTTCCCTAATTAAATTGCAACTTACTTTTGATTGACAAGTTTACTCATGACTTGAACATTGTTATAAATTTTCATTTTAATTTTTGTGAATTTCAGGTGTTGGATTCAAGTAAAATAATTGACAATGCTAAATTGCATCAGAGCCTATTCTCTTAAAACACAAATATCTTCTTCACTATCACCTTCTTATGTTTCCGAGTCTGTTTTTTTTTGAGCTAGTTGAAAATCAAGTTCTAAAATGACATTGTTTTCTCGATCATCACAATTTTTATTATGTTGCAAAGTCGTACTCGCATTTTTTTATTAATNCACTAACTACCAAGAGTTCACATACTTCAAATATGTTGTATTTGTCGATGGATCTCACTCCAGAATTATTGGGAAATGAGAAGTTAAAGTCTCCAATGATATTCAACTCTCTTCAGTGTTAATTAACAATGTTTACTCATGACTTGTTTACTAATTAAATTGCAACTTACTTTTGATTGACAAGTTTACTCATGACTTGAACATTGTTATAAATTTTCATTTTAATTTTTGTGAATTTCAGGTGTTGGATTCAGGTAAAATAATTGACAATGCTAAATTGCATCAGAGTCTATTCCTACTCAAGGAAAACTATTCTCTTAAAACACAAATATCTTCTTCACTATCACTTTCTTATGTTTCCGAGTCTGTTTTTTTTGAGCTAGTTGAAAATCAAGTTCTAAAATGACATTGTTTTCTCGATCATCACAATTTTTATTATGTTGCAAAGTCGTACTCGCATTTTTTTATTAATAAAAAAATTATAATTTTATCAGTGTGAAATCTCTCAATTGGCTAAACATACTCGTCCTCTGTCCCTATATAACCCCTTACATCATTTCTTTATCATCTATAGTGATATTTGAGGACCATCAAAATAAAAAACAGTCAATGGAGTCAGATGATTTGTTTTCTTTATTTTTGATCACACTAGAACCAGTTGGATATTCCTCTTGAAGTAAAAAATTTAACCTGCACAAATCTTTCAATCATTTCATAACATGATTTTNTGTCCCTATATAACCCCTTACATCATTTCTTTATCATCTATAGTGATATTTGAGGACCATCAAAATAAAAAAACAGTCAATGGAGTCAGATGATTTGTTTTCTTTATTTTTGACCACACTAGAACCAGTTGGATATTCCTCTTGAAGTAAAAAATTGAACCTACACAAATCTTTCAATCATTTCATAACATGATTTCCACTTAGTTTCAATGAAAACTCAGAATTTCAAAATTGATAATGCAAATGAATACTTCAACTCTTTTCTTGGACCCTACATTTCAAAGAACGATATCATCCATGTGAGTTCCTATGTTGAAATTTCACAACAAAATGAGATAGCTGAGAGGAAGAATATACATCTAATTGAAGCATGTCAATTTATATTATTTTCTCATGATGTCTCAAACATTTTTTGGGGAGATGTCGTGCTCACAGTCACCTACCTCATTAATAAAATGTCAAGCGAGGTCATTGGATTCAGAACCTCTCAATATTTTGTTGGAAAAATACTCTCATGCTAGAACTTTCTCATCCAATCTTCTTCTAAGAATATTTGACTCTCTCGTTTGTTCACATTCACCAACCAAACCCCACAAAGCTTGATCCAAGATTCATCGAATGTATCTTTCTTTGGAATGCATCTAACAGAAAAGGGTACAAGTGTTGTTCGCCTATTACAAAAAAAAAAAAAAAAACCTATAGCTCTATGAATGTTACATTCTTTGAAAACCAACACTACTACCCTAAATCTGATATTCAGGAATCTGAGTGAATATCAGATTTGAAACATTACTCTAGATACTCACACTGACCTAGAGTCATCACAACTTATTCTACTTCCTTACACTATTCTGGATATCGACACTGAGCTAGAGTCATCACGACCGATTCTACTTCTCTACATTACTCTGGATACACAATATCCACCCTGATCTAGAGTATCATTCTTCTTTCCTCTAACCATCCTGTCTCCCAAGTTCTGTCAATTGAAAACATCCAACCTGAAATTGATATCAAGGAACTTAATGTGTGTATACTAAGAGAAAGAAATACACTCAGCAGGATAATAACAATATGCAATCACATGACTGTTCACAACCAAACCCGAATTTGCACATCTCTGAGGTTCCAAGGGATGTGAAATATAGTGGAGAAGACGGAAGAAGTTGCACAAATTATCTTATCCAGGATTATGTTGCTTTTGGGAAGTTATCATCAATTTATAAAGCTTTTGTATATAATCTTTATAGTGTGCAATACCGGTCTATTCATAAAACACTTCAAAGTTCATAATGGAAAAATACAGTTAAAGAAGAGGTCCAAGCACTTGATCTAAATGACATTTGGTAGAAAACTTCCTCTAGCTAAAAAACCCGTTGGATGCAAATGAATGTTCAATGCGAAGTGCAAAGTAGATGGGAGCATTGAGAGGTTCATGGATAGGTTGGTGGCCAAAGGTTTCACTCAGTCTTATGAGATAGACTATCAAGAGATCTTTGCTCCAATGACCACTGTAAGAGTTCTTATTTCCTTGACATGGAACAAAGAGTGGGAATTATATCAACTTCATATCAAGAATGCATTTTTTAATAGAGATCTTGAGGAAGAAGTGTATATGGAGATCTCACCAAGGCTAAAATATGACTCAATTAAACATCATATTTGTAAACTAAGAAAGTTTCTTTATGATTTCAAACAATCTGCAAGGGCTTGGTTTGTTAAGTTTGCCAAGATTTTGAAATCTAATCGGTACATCTAATGCCAAACTGATCATACATTATCTATAAAAGCATATTTAGGAAGGTAAGTAAACTATCTCATTGTCTATGAAGATATAATCTTGACCGACGATGATAAAAAAGAGATTTGAAATATTAAGGAGGTTCTCCATACTCCTCCCAGCAGGTTGTCGTTGCTCCCTGCCTTCGCATTCCGCCACTTTTGCTCCCTGCCCCGCAGGTCATCTCTCTTCCACCTCGCCTCTTGCAAGCCTCTAGTCTCTGCCCACCAGATTTCTTGCTCGTCAAGTTTGTGTTGTCCTTCTTGTGTTGTGTATTTGCTTGTCTCTTGCACCGTTGCTTTGCGTGGTTATTCTATTTGCTTTGAGTCTTCATTGTAACCTTATTTAGAGTCAATAATAATATTCATATTTTAAAGTCATTGTTCGGGTCAACTCCGACATCAATATCTTTAATGACTTGACTATAAGTCATATCAACACGTTTCTTTTTAAAAACTTATCAAAGGACTTCTCTTAGAATCTTATGGTAAGTTTTTTTAAATTAAAAAAAAAATCATATGTTGATTCTTCTTATTCTCTCTGTACTTCTCCATTAAATCACTAAATAAATGTATAACTTTCATAGTAGATATGTCCAACATAAATCCAAACTGATTATGAGAAATCTTTGTATCACGTCCTAACCTATGTTCAACCACTCTCTTCCATGATTTTAAAGTATGACACATTAATTTAATTCCTCTATCATTTGCACACTTTTGTGTATCCCTTTTATTCTTAAAACTTGGGACCAAAGCAATCTTCCTCCACTCGTCAGACATCTTTTTAATTTTTAAAATAATATAAAGTTTAGTAAGTCAAAAAAATCTGAAATCTTCTAAATATTTCCACATTTCAATTGGGATATCATCAAGTTTTAGTGATTTTCCACCATTAATTTTCCTTAAAACCACTTCAACCTTCTTTTTGTTAATGTGATGGTAAATATATATATATTGTTATATTAAAAAGTTTATAAAATATCTCACTCACTTATGATGAATGTATTCCTTTAAGAAAAACTCTTTTTTTATTTTTATGTTTAATACACTTTATTTGAATTAAAATTTTACTTTTATTTTCTCCTTGTTTGGCTAGTTTATACATATATTTTTCACTTTCTATAGTATTTAATTTGTTATAAAATCACTAAAAGCAGAATTCTTAGCGTCACAAATTGTTCTCTTAGACTCCCGCTGGGCCAGATTATATTTTACCAGTTCTCTAAGATTTCACATTAAACTAATTTTTATAACATAATTTTCCATATTTTGTCTTTTCTTTCACATTATTATTCCACCTATAACTTTTTTTATTAATAAAAAATTTTTCTTTTGAATTCCTGGTACATATTTTGTCATTTGTTTAATAGTGTTCGTTACTTTATTTCATATATAATTAGCTTCTTCATTAACATCCCAAGTCTTGAAATCTTAAAGTTTACTCATAAAAATAATTTTGTGTCTTTTATGTGCTCTCATCTAATTTTATGATAATGTTTTACTGTGTTTTTTATCCTACAGTTCATCTTCTTAAAATCCAAAAATAATAATCGATAATGAGTATTTAGATTTTCACTTGGAATGATCTTAGAATCTTTACATTCTGAACTATATATTTTTCTTATAAAAAATTAATCCATGTGTTTTCTTAGATCTATTCTTATATGTAATAATACAATCATCTCTTTTCTTAAATAAAATATTAGCAATTACAAAATTATAAGCTAAAACAAAATCTAATATGATTATGCCTTCTTCATTAATCACTCGAAAACCGTAATCATTATGAATATTTCTAAAAAATTCTACCACTCTTCCAACTTGTTCATTTAAATCTCTTCCAATAAATTTTCTTTTAAAAGGTATCATTTGCATTAATTCTTCTAGGTCATTCCAAAATTTATCTTTTGAATCTATATCTAAACCTATTTAAGCAATATAAGCACTTATAATATTACAAATCTTAGTATACAATCTTTAGGGCTATAATTCTATTTCAAATTCTTTTTTTTTTATAACATTGTCTTTCAAACTCTTTTCTATAATTCCACCTACACCATTTCTTGTGCGACTCCTATTTGAATACCAAAATTTAAAACCTAAGCCATCCATCTCCTTAGCTTTTCTTCTNGCACTTATAATATTACAAATCTTAGTATACAATCTTTAGGGCTATAATTCTATTTCAAATTCTTTTTTTTTTTATAACATTGTCTTTCAAACTCTTTTCTATAATTTCACCTACACCATTTCTTGTGCGACTCCTATTTGAATACCAAAATTTAAAACCTAAGCTATCCATCTCCTTAGCTTTTCTTCTTTCCATTTAGTTTTTTGAATGCATAAGATATTTATCTTCCTATGAACCATATTATTTACTAATTCCAAAGTTTCTATAATCCAAGGTCATATCCTAATATTAGTTTTATGGACTAATTTTTTTACCCGCATTCATCCATAATATGGGATCACTTACTTAATTGACACTACACCTGGGAACCATTATAGCGACCCTTGCACACTTTTTGCTATATTCAAGCCATAAGACACGTCATTTCCAAGCGATGCCTTAGCATTTACACAATAATTTAAAAGGTTCTTTTCATGATTTTTCAAAAAAAAAATATGCTGACTGTTGCTACTTAACACAACCTTTCACTCTTCACATCCAAGATTTGAGATCCGGCAATGTCAACATTAATAATAGAAGAGAGTAATACAGATAAATGTTCTAAACAAAAATATGTGTTATGATGAAGGTATATTTCNTTTTGCTATATTCAAGCCATAAGACACGTCATTTCCAAGCGATGCCTTAGCATTTACACAATAATTTAAAAGATTCTTGTCATGATTTTTTTTAAAAAAAATATACTGACTGTTGCTACTTAACACAACCTTTCACTCTTCACATCCAAGATTTGAGATCCGGCAATGTCAACATTAATAATAGAAGAGAGTAATACAGATAAATGTTCTAAACAAAAATATGTGT
>JXCR01073974.1:13116-52533 GCA_002079205.1 Phalaenopsis hybrid cultivar | reverse complement strand
CGACCGATAAATGCCACCTTATCACTATTTGGGATACGTGCGTCAACATGTGTTCCATCAATAGCGCCAATGCAGTCATGATGAGTAAATGTTAGGTTTGACATATCATTCCTTACCCCTACAAAGTTAACTATAATGCATCTGAGAGAATACCTTGAAAATGGGCATATATTGTGCACCACGTGCTATCTCAGCGGGTATCTGTTCAAACTTATAATCTGAGGGTCTGATGACATGAGAAGACAGACTAACAAGTGCGCTCAATGCGATTGAGAAATACCTGCTTATTGTTTCTAATGAGCGTTGAAATCGCTCCATTGCTCCTCACATAGACTTATTTTGGGATCATATGAATAGTGTTATTGCGAGCACCTCACGTGATTTGATCCTCGAAGATCCTACGAGTAAGTCCATAAGATCAATAAATATTGTCTGACTCATTCAAAACATATTAAAAAATCATGTTGGGTGCCCCGTAAACAACTCTTCAACCTATTTGTCGCCAATATAAGAAGATGTCATACATGGCGACCGATCAATGTACGCATTATATTACTCGTACATCAAACATATTGCCGTCAGAAACATCCCTCTCCGCTTTCTTCTGCGTGTATCCAAGTGGGTCTCCATCCGTTTTCTTCTATTTTCATCCATAGTGATGGGTATCCCTAAATGTTTCTCCTAAACAATTATCATTTATATGAGAGTTAGTGACAATAGAAAAAAAAGAAATGTTTGCAAATAATTATGAAGGTGCTAGAGAGTTCACAAGCACAACTCTAGAAAGAAAAAAATAAATAATGTAGTGTAAATGTTCTAGTGATGAAAAATATAAAAAATATCAATTGTTCAAATGATTATAAAAACGCCGAATATATGCCACTCTGCTGGTGACAGACGTCTGCACAAAGAAATCCTTACGGACCGGGTCCTCTAGTAAATATGCTGCGAACAGATACAACTCTTCATCTACATAAATTTCAGCTGTAGCACTTAGGATTTCAAGTGCTTCCGCGATTATGCTTGAATGAGAAGCCTGATATTCTGCTTTGAAACAAGAAACCGCCTCAGATAGCTCGTTTCTGAGGTAAGAAACACCAAATTTTCTTTTATCAACAACCCTCGGATGTTTAGAACGAGAAATAGTTTCATATTCGTTCTGATCTGGGCTGGGAACGTCAATGAAATCAAGTGAACCTTCAAGGGTTCCAAAATTCACGGCATTGTCAGCGAATCCTGTCTCGCTTGGGCTACATGCATAGTTTCCCGTTGCAACCATTCCCCTAAACATGCGGTCTAGTTTCTCCTCCAATTTAGGCTCAAGTCCAGAAAGCTTAAATTTTTTTGCAGCAGGCACCACCTACACAAAAATTGATAGACACCCAACTAGAACAAAATAGAAAGTTACAAAATAAAGAAATTTACAAACAAAGCTCACCGCAAGTCTTTCAGCCCACCATTCCTCAAGTGCATCAACTGTTTGCTTCACTGGATCCCAACCAAGACCGGTAGAACCCCTTTTCAATTTCTTCCTAATTTTTCATTCCTTCTTCATTTGGTCTCACTTGTTCTTCATTAGTAACCTCATATTCTCTGCCTGTACATTCCTTAAATTTTTTTATAATATTTTGCCACCATTCTTTATTGAAATGGGTGGTTAGTCTATTTACCCATTCAATCTCTTTAATATAAAGATCACAAAATATTATTTTCGTATATTTTTCTCACAATGCGGGTGTAGCAACCTCTTTAGACTTACTATCCATGTTATTACTTTAACAAAAATATGAAAAATATTAATGAATATAAATAGTGAACTAAAGAGTGAAAATATTAGATTTGCAAGTATGTAAATACATACAATTTGTGTTAAAATATGAACAGATCACAAATTTGTAAATTAATTCAACATATAAATAGATCACGACTCAATCAAAACCAGCAACCTTGAACATATATTGGTTTCAACAGAAAAAAAATATAAAAATTCTTTTTTTATTTTTGGAACTAACAAGATAGACTTCAATAAATTGTGAAAGAGAACATGACAAAATTATTTTTGAAAGCAAATTGAATAACCTGCATATTGAAGAACCTGCAAAAAATAAGCATAAAAAAGAAAAATCTACCAAAGAGTTGCATATTACAAATGAACCTTAGGGTCCGTTCGAGGCAGCGAAGCCTCAAAAAAGCGGCCCAAACGGACCCTAAGGTTCATTTGTAATATGCAACTATTTGGTAGATTTTTCTTTTTTATGCTTATTTTTTGCAGGTTCTTCAATTTGCTTAAAAAAATGATTTTGGCATGTTCTCCTTCACAATTTATTGAAGTCTATCTTGTTGTTAGTACCAAAAATAAAAAAAAGAATTAATTAAATTTTTTTTCAATTGAAACCAATGTATGTTCAAGGTTGCTAGTTTTGATTGAGTCGTGATCTGTTTATATGTTGAATTAATTTACAAATTCGTGATTTATTCATATTTAACATAAATTGTATGTATTTACATACTTGCAAATCTAATATTTTAACTTTTCAGTTCACAATTTATATTCATTAATATTTTTCATATTTTTATTATAGTAATAACATATATAATAAGCCTAAAGATGTTGCTACACTCGCATTGTGAGAAAAAGATACAAAAACAATATTTTGCGATCTTTGTATTAAAGAGATTCAACAGGGAAATAGGCCAATGACCCATTTCAATAAAGAAGGGTGTCAAAATATTATAAAAAATTCCAAGGAATGTACAGACAGAGAATATGACAGGTTGCAAATGAAGAACAAGTGAGACCAAATGAAGAAGAAATGAAAAATTAGAAAGAAATTAAAAAGGGGTTCTACCGGCCTTGGTTGAGATCCAGTGAAGCGAACAGTTGATGCACCTGAGAAATGGTAGGCTGAAAGACTTGCGGTGAGCTTTGTTTGTAAACTTCTTTATTTTGTAACTTTCTATTTTGTTTTAATTAGGTGTCTGTCAATTTCTGTGTAGGTGGTGTCTGCTGCAAAAAAATTTAAGCTTTCTGGACTTGAGCCTGAATTGGAGGAGAAACTAGACCGCATGTTTAGGGGAGTGGTTGCAACGGGGAACTATGCATGTAGCCCAAGCGAGACAGGGTTCGCTGGCAATGCCGTGAATTTTGGAACCCTTGAAGGTTCAGTTGATTTCATTGACGTCCCCAGCCCAGATCAGAACGAATATGAAACTATTTCCCGTTCCAAACGTCCGAGGGTTGTTGATAAAAGAAAATATGATGTTTCTTCCCTAAAAAACGAGTTATCCGAGGCAGTTTCTTATTTCAAAGAAGAATGTCAGACTTCTCATTCAAGCACAATCGCGGAGGCACTTGAAATCCTAAGTGCTACAGCCGAAATTTATGCAGATGAAGAGTTATATCTGTTCGCAGTAGAATTGCTAGGGAACCCGGTCCGTAGGGATTTCTTTGTGCAGATGTCTGTCAATCGCAGTGACATATATTCGATTTTATAATCATTTGAACAATTGATATTTTTTATATTTTTCATCACTAGAACATTTACACTGCATTATCTATTTTTTTCTTTCTAGAGTTGTGCTTGTGAACTCTCTTGTATCTTCATAATTATTTGTAAACATTTCTTTTTTTCTATTGTCACCAACTCTCATATAAATGATAATTGTTTAGGAGGAAACATTTAGGGATGCCCATTACTATGGATGCATATAGAAGAAGACGGATGGAGGCCCACATGGATATACGCAGAAGAAAGCAGAGAGGGATGTTTCTGACGACAATATGCTTGATGTACGAGTACTATAAGGAGTACATTGATCGGTCGCCATGTACGACATATTCTTATATTGACGACAAATGGGTTGAAAAGTTGTTTGCGGGGCACTCAACACGATTTTTTAATATGTTTCGAATGAGCCGACAATATTTACCGATCTTATGGACTTACTCGTAGGATCTCACGATCTTCATGGATCTTCGAGGACCAATCCACGTGAGGTGCTCACAATAACACTGTTCATATTATCCCAAAATGAGTTTATGCGATGAGCAATGGAGCGATTTCAACACTCATCAGAAATAATAAGCAGATATTTTTCAATCGGATTTAACGCACTTGTTAGCCTGTCCTCTCATGTCATCATACCCTCATATTATAAATTTGAGCAAATACTCGCTGAGATAGCACGTGATGCACGATATATGCCATTTTTCAAGGTATTCTCTCGGATGCATTATAATTAACTTTGTAAGGGTAAGCAATGATATGTCCAACCTAACATTTACTCATCAGGATTGCATTGACGCGATTGATGAAACACATGTTGACGCACATATCCCAAATAGTGATAAGGTGACATTTATCGGCCGTTATGGTAGCCCTACTAAAAATGTCATGGTCGTCTGCGACTTTAACACGTGTTTCACTTTTGTTATGGCTGGCTGGGAGAGCAGCACACATGACAGTCGAGTTTTTAAATATGCGACACGGGATCCCAATAAGACCTTTCCACATCCACCTGCAGGTACGCTCGGGATTGAACTCATATGAAGTGTTCAATTTATTAGACAAATATTATTTGGGATCCAAAAAATAACTTGAATTTCCATACTAATTGTTCCATTTATTAGGCAAGCATTACTTGGTTGATATTGGTTACCCATTGCAACGACAGTGTTTAAAGTCATTTCCTGATACGGGATATCACATACCAGACTTCGCACGTGTAAGTAACGTCACACGAGGAAGAAAGAAAATGTTTAATAAACGACATTCATCGCTACGTGGTGTAATTGAGAGTACTTTTGGTGTTTGGAAAAAGAAATAGTTGATACTCCGTGATATGTCTCCCTACAATTTTTCGAAGCAGGTAGAGATTGTCTTTGCTACAATGACTCTTCATAATTACATAAGAAGACATCATTCCCGTAATGATATCGACTTCCATTTAGCGAAAGAGGATGAAGAAAATGTGCCTTCGGAAACATTTGAATACCGGCTAGATCAGTCTTTCACAGACGAAGAGACCGAGGCTTCCATTGCCTTCACTGTAGATGGGGAAGGTGCAAGCGAGATGACAGAGCTGAGAGAACGAATTACTGATGAGATAATATGCCTATGAATGAAGAATTTGAGAATTTATTAGTTGAATATTATTAAAAATATTGCTACACTGATTTTTATTCAACTTCATATTTATCTATTCCGTTGCTTTCTTTTTTTTAATTTTAGACCAGAGAACTATATGAAAACTATTGAGCTATTTTTTTTATACTGCGATATCTTGCAGTATTTTTTTAGCACCAATGATAATGCTAAAAACAGTGAGCTTTCTAGCAGAAGATCTTTATGAATAAGTTTACATTTCTCACACCTAAATGTTAGAGATATTTCTGATTAAATTTACATATATAGCACAAACTTCCCAAGGTTTACACAAATAACACAGAAATCTTATATATTTACATATATTTTTTATGTTACAACAGGCCAGGAAAGATTTGGAGATCAAATATATTTACATATGTTTCTAACCAATGTTTCCTAGTTGTAAATAGTTTTAAGTTCATGAATTTGCATTTATAATAAAGTTAATTTTACTGTTGATTTTTATTTCCTGTAAGTGAACAATTTTGACTACATGGTTTTGTTTTATAATAAAGTTCATTCCCAAGCTTTACATACATAACACAAAATTCTTATATATTTACATATGTTTTAGAGCACAAAATTCTTATATATTTTAGAGCACGAAATTCTTATATCAAGTTAATTTTACTGCTGCTTTATTTTACATACCACGCAATATTTAAGTTCAGAATTCTTATTCCGTTGAATTCAAATCTGATTTGAATGGTGTAAATGTAAAAAAATAAATTTTAGTTTAAAATCTGATTTGAGTGGTGTCTTTTACAACATTCTTTCTGTTTAAAATCTGATTAAAAAGATGATTTTTATANAAATAAATTTTAGTTTAAAATCTGATTTGAGTGGTGTCTTTTACAACATTCTTTCTGTTTAAAATCTGATTAGAAAGATGATTTTTATGTTTAAATTAGAGGGGCTAAAAGAGAAATTAATTTTTGAATATCCTAAATTTGTGATGAAGCAGAATCACTTATAATCTACATTTTTTATGTTGTTTTGGGCTGCTACTATTGGGTTGAGCAGTCATAAGATGAACCATACCAGTAAGTTCCTTTGACAGTTGAGTGAGATTGTGAGAAATGATTGAGGATAGGTGTTAGTTTTGTAAATGATTAGCTATTTTAAACATCATCATAAATCATAGTCTGCTCTTCAAAATTATCATTTTAATATATATAATTAATGTTAAGATCAAGATATTCTGGAATTAATATCAGTTTTAATTAAACAAAAAATTTTTATTTAATTTTTTTGTTCATGCGCTATAGCAACATTAGGGGAAAGTAGAAAGGCAAGCATCAATTGTTATGTGGTGATGTGCTTTAAGAAAATTACATAAAACGTTATATAATTATTCATATTTATATACATATAAAGATATATAAAACATCTAACATTAATTGTCCCATCTCATAAGCCCCTTCCCGTGAGCTACAGGAAGACCAAAACATAGAGCAACCTGGGGAAAGGGAATAAAAAGATTATATGCCTTTCTGAATGAAAGTGTATTTATAATCAGAGTGCTATGAAACCACCTTATTTTAAATATCCCTATGCAAGAATAATTCCATAACAATTCAATGAACAATGGTGCATGCTTTGTAATTATCAATGTTTGTAGTGCTATATTTATAACTTGCCCGAGCTGTACTCAATTATTTTTGTTATATGGAGTTGAAATAGGATCATTTGCATACATACCACTGCATTTACATACATACCGCTACTAACGCATGTCATTGGATCCCGGTATGAAGCTGAGGTTTTTCTATTATTATTCTGTTCTAGGAATTTTGATTTTTAACTAGCGTTAATTTTTCTTTGTGGCAGTTAGAAGTTTTGTGGGTAGGATTCTCACAAAGTTGTGATTGATTTATTAATGGTACTGACATGAAAGTTTGTCCCAAGTAGATGAGATGGATGTTTTGATATCCAAGCCTTGTTCTTCTCCACGTATATCAGTCTGCTGGCATTGAATTTTCCACAACTTGGCAATTTCAATTTAATTTTATAGTTAAGCTTAATTTTTCGTTGAATTGTAATGAAATTTGTCACTGTTTTGGGCTGCCAAGCAATATTTTGTATTCTTCTGAATTTTGATTATTTTATCTGTGATGTTATGTAAAGAAAGTTTATTTTGATTGTCTTTGTTACTTTTGTTATGNCAACTTGGCAATTTCAATTTAATTTTATAGTTAAGCTTAATTTTTCGTTGAATTGTAATGAAATTTGTCACTATTTTGGGTTACCAAACAATATTTTGTATTCTGCTGAATTTTGATTATTTTATGTGATGTTATGTAAAGAAAGTTTGTTTTGATTGTCTTTGTTACTTTTGCTATGTTTTTTTTTATGAAATATAAAAATTATGTGGTATGTATGTAAATTTATCTAAATATATTTGAGAGAGGAGCTTAAGAGAGTTGAGTTAAATGACAACTTTAGACTTCTTTATATGTTCTGTTAAATATAGTTGATAGATGCACATCATCATCATAGTTCCTGTAGAATGTTAAAATACTTGCTGTTTAAATTATTAATCTTAAAAAAAAACTTCTTTTATAAGTGAGGGTATATGAACTTTCTGTTCTATTTAGAAATGAATTCATGCTTCAGAAGTTTCAAAAATGTAGCTGTTACAGTCTTCTTTTAAACAGTTTTAACAAGCACAGGCAGCATGGTCATTTCTCCAGAATAGCAGCCTCACATGTGTTTTCACAGAGCTACACCAAACAGACAGTCAGTTTCCCCTCAGTTGTTTCCCCGCAACATCTTCCTGGGGCAGCNGATGCACATCATCATCATAGTTCCTGTAGAATGTTAAAATACTTGCTGTTTAAATTATTAATCTTAAAAAAACTTCTTTTAGAAGTGAGGGTATATGAACTTTCTATTCTATTTAGAAATGAATTCATGCTTCAGAAGTTTCAAAAATGTAGCTGTTACAGTCTTCTTTTAAACAGTTTTAACAAGCAGAGACAGCATGGTCATTTCTCCAGAATAGCAGCCTCACATGTGTTTTCACAGAGCTGCACCAAACAGACAGTCAGTTTCCTCTCAGCTGTTTCCCCGCAACATCTTCCTGGGGCAGTGCAGCTGCAGCTGAAAATTTGAGAAGCTGCAGCTGCGCCAAACAAAGCCTAACAATACCCCTTTAGTTTTGCCGCCGTGCTCAAATGATGACATTATTGCTTGAAGCCTATTGACATTTCATTAAAACAGTAAGCAAATCAATTAGNATTCATATTTATATACATATAAAGATATATAAAACATCTAACATTAATTGTCCCATCTCATAAGCCCCTTCCAGTGAGCTACAGGAAGACCAAAACATAGAGCAACCTGGGGAAAGGGAATAAAAAGATTATATGACTTTCTGAATGAAAGTGTATTTATAATCAGAGTGCTATGAAACCACCTTATTTTAAATATCCCTATGCAAGAATAATTCCATAACAATTCAATGAACAATGGTGCATGCTTTGTAATTATCAATGTTTGTAGTGCTATATTTATAACTTGCCCGAGCTGTACTCAATTATTTTTGTTATATGGAGTTGAAATAGGATCATTTGCATACATACCACTGCATTTACATACATACCGCTACTGACGCATGTTATTGGATCCCGGTATGAAGCTGAGGTTTTTCTATTATTATTCTGTTCTAGGAATTTTGATTCTTAACTAGCGTTAATTTTTCTTTGTGGCTGTTAGAAGTTTTGTGGGTAGGATTCTCACAAAGTTGTGACTGATTTATTAATGGTACTGACATGAAGGTTTGTCCCAAGTAGATGAGATGGATGCTTTGATATCCAAGCCTTGTTCTTCTCCACGTATATCAGTCTGCTGGCATTGAATTTTCCACAACTTGGCAATTTCAATTTAATTTTATAGTTAAGCTTAATTTTTCGTTGAATTGTAATGAAATTTGTCACTGTTTTGGGCTGCCAAGCAATATTTTGTATTCTTCTGAATTTTGATTATTTTATCTGTGATGTTATGTAAAGAAAGTTTATTTTGATTGTCTTTGTTACTTTTGTTATGTTTTTTTTATGAAATATAAAAATTATGTGGTATGTATGTAAATTTATCTAAATATATTTGAGAGAGGAGCTTAAGAGAGTTGAGTTAAATGACAACTTTAGACTTCTTTATATGTTCTGTTAAATATAGTTGATAGATGCACATCATCATCATAGTTCCTGTAGAATGTTAAAATACTTGCTGTTTAAATTATTAATCTTAAAAAAAAACTTCTTTTATAAGTGAGGGTATATGAACTTTCTGTTCTATTTAGAAATGAATTCATGCTTCAGAAGTTTCAAAAATGTAGCTGTTACAGTCTTCTTTTAAACAGTTTTAACAAGCACAGGCAGCATGGTCATTTCTCCAGAATAGCAGCCTCACATGTGTTTTCACAGAGCTACACCAAACAGACAGTCAGTTTCCCCTCAGTTGTTTCCCCGCAACATCTTCCTGGGGCAGCGCAGCTGCAGCTGAAAATTTGAGAAGCTGCAGCTGCGCCAAACAAAGCCTAACAATACCCCTTTAGTTTTGCCGCCGTGCTCAAATGATGACATTATTGCTTGAAGCCTATTGACATTTCATTAAAACAGTAAGCAAATCAATTAGAAAAAATGGAACATTGCAAGCCAATGTGAAATTCAGTTAGGAGCAATCAAAAAAATTATAAATAAATTTCATATATGCTGTATCTTCATGAATGATGTAACAATATGTAAAGTAAAGCTTTTAATCATTTAAGAATAAATACCTGCATGTAGAAACGAATATCATGACAGATCTAATGCCCATAACCTCCATTTTTGACAGTACATGGATGAGATAGACCTCCTTCACATTCCTAGGAATAAAGATGTATTGTTGTTTGAGAGATTCAACTGTTTTAAAACCTTCATATGCTTCAAAAAAGTATGATCTATTTGCAGATATCTCAAGCAACGCTTGCAGCTCACTTGTCATGGTCGCAGAAAATAAAAGAGTCTGCCGACTTGTAGGCAAATACTTAAGAATTAGCCTTAGTTCCTCCTCAAAACCAACATCCAAAACTCTATCCGCCTCATCCAGAACGAGAAACTGATGAAGAAAATGCACCGGATAGTTAGAAAATTACAAAATTGCATTCAACCCTTCAAAGTATAAATACTTAAATTTTTCAAACATAAAATACATGTAAAAAGGCTTCCTGGCTCATACAATTATCGAGATTATGATGAGTTCAGAACTACATGAAACCTGAAATTGTAAACAAGCATCCCTATGGCTGACATTAGGATTAACTGATGCCAAAAAGCCTGATAACAGCTGTTGTTCAATGGTAATTAAGATTGCAGTAGTTTAGCTCAACTTGATCAAAATAAGAATAAAGATAATGCTGGGATAAACATGAATAAACAAGCAGAAAGCCATTAAAATGTTTATTTCATTCTAAAGAATACATTTTGCAGTGAAGAAGTTCAAACTTCAATTATAGACATACTAAAACTACTCAGAACAAGCAAAACCGTCACCCAGATTACAGGAATAAAGAACCGGTTGAATTGTATCAGAAACAGGATTTGTTGCAGTCACTTTTGGATTTATTCCACAGCGTCTCCTTTTGATTGGCGGTGGACCTTTTGGATTACATGATTTGGCTTTGGATTGTAGAATTTTGAAATTATTCTTCACAATTGAATCACTATTTTGAGATGGTGGACGCTTGACTTTGTGGAACTGTAGCAGAAAACTAAGCCAGGCTCTTGCAAGCTTTCCTGGATGGAGGTATTTGCGTGTGGTATTTATGGTTTTTGCGCTAGCAGTATGGTATTTATCCTAGCAGAGAGCTTCAAGAATTCAGTAAGAGTTGGATGATGGTGTAGGTTGAGAGGATTAACCTATCTTTTATTTTTTTCCTCCAGCTTCGAATAAGAATTTAGGATTTAATTCAAACTTGGATTAAAATCATCCTATGATAACCCTATACACTCAATAGATGTTATGAGGCATATAATTAAAAACTTCGGGCTTCAATTAAAGTTATTTTTAGTTTCAATATTATAAGTCAGTTGGATGTCTGATTCCTTAGAGTGCAGTACAAATCCTAAAACCAAATTCAAAATGATCCGTTACCACCTTGCACCGACAATAGCCCCAATTTTTATTCCCAGTGATTTTGTAAAATGTTCTAATTCCATTCCATAAGTTCATACAGTTTTGCTTAGTATTCTTAATTTCTTTCAAAAATTGACGCAGCAAAAATCAATTTGTGAAAATTAAAGACAAATGTCAGCATTTTATATGTTTCTAAAAGCTTAAAAATTTTTCAAGGTTATTTTGATCATGCCAATATTAATTGGGTTCTAATTTAAGTATTGCTTGCTTACATTTAAAGAAATCAAGCGGCTAATCATCAATTTTTTTTTTTTTTACATGCAAGAGTGCAATATTGGGTCAAACATAAAATCTTACTCAAATCTAACAAAAAAATTTGGTTCAGCTCAACCCATGAAAGATTCATGCTAGATTTGGGTCAACTTATGAGACTTATAAGAAAAAATGTACCCAGGCCATATCACAATCAAGTCAACCCACAAACATTTGAATCTTTATTAATTTAAAAATCATAATAAATTGAAGTTATTTTTTTTATTTTTTTAGCTGTGCCCAAATTAAGTAATCATATCCATTTTGAGTCAAGTTAACAGAGCACAAAATGAATTAAGTGTTTATAATATCGTGAGATCAATCTCAATTTAGGACTTTAGGCTCATTTAATATATGGATAAAGTTAAAGCTGACTATCTACAAATTCAGCCATATTTTGTCGTGCCCAAACCCAACCTGCTAACCCAAATTAACACCCCTATAAGCATGCATTCATAATAAGTGTTGTGAGAATTGTAAAATAGAAACCCTTGCCCTGAGTCGTCATCAAGATTCTACAATATGTCAAAATATTCCTAAGAAATAGGATAAATTATCGAGGTATCTTAACAGGTCGTAAAGGGTGGGAAATTTAACAATGTTGCATTTGATGAATTGTTAAACAAATAGAATCAAATCAATGATGATCTATGAAACGTGGACACTTAAAATTTGAAACAAGCTTCAAACATAAAAACAGCTCCGAAACACCCAAACACATGCTCAAAGCTACGTAAGAAATGTTTCAAAGCCAAAAAACAAAGTTGAACAAAAGCCAAACACAACCCACAACAGGGGGAGTGAGCTGTACAGGATGTATATGGGAAATGTCAAACATGAATACATCTCTGAACCAACCCAACATAGTATGAAGAGCACATTGGTATTGCTCTTTCTGTTATCTCTAAATCTAGAATAAGTGTTGTTTTGGGTTGTGGTTACTTAAATTATGAAACTATGGCAGGGTGTTACGCTTACCTCTTGACGGTTCATGAATTTGTGGTATTTACATGTGTTCTAAGACGAGAAGTGATACACTTGTACTAACAAAGGGCTTTAAGAGTTCAATAAGAGTTATTTGAGATTTTTTGATGGCGTTGGCTAATGGGATGAAAGTGTTTGGCTTCTTTGAGATAAGAATTTAGGATTTAATTTAAACTTAGATTCAGATGATCCAATGCCAACATATCTATAAGTCTATATGTAAGTGTTTTGAGACGTTATCAAAAAAATTTTGGGTATGTAAAAAGATCTATTTCTATTTTAAATTTTGCAAGTGCAAGTTTGATGTGAGATTTATTTGAGAGTTGTACAAATGCAACTATTAAATTCAGAGGAAGTCATCTCCATGCACCCGCAAGAGGCCAAATTTTTCATATCCTGATATTGCTTTTAATTGCTTCATTTCATTTACATAATTTGAAATGAATTTGCTCAGTAATCTTGATTTTGTTCAACAATGGACGCATCACAAATCCATTTCATATAAATTGAATTCAAATGTCTTTTGAAATCCTTGTTGATATTCTCGTATTATTAAATCATTTTATAAAACAAAAATCATATTTCAGCTCAAGAATTGCTTGTTCATAGTTATATTTTTGTGACTTCTAAAATTTGAATCCTCAATTTTGTTTGCATGTATTCATATTACTCACATAATTGTAATACGGACACTCTCATCCAGAGTTGTCATGTACCAATATCAATTCATTTTGAATGGAGACACAAGAAAAAGGCCAAACTCAATAATTTTTTAAATGACGAAGCTTGCTAGAATGCGTTCAGTTAAGCCTGAATAGCCTCTCACACACATATACATACATATGTATATCACCATAGAACTACGCACAAATTTATGCAATTAAGTAGAGATGTTGGCACAACTAAAGCCCAAACTAGAACTTCAATTTAGTTCAAGCAATGATATGGGGCTTGTCAGTGCACGCAAAGCTGCATGAAAGTAAATTGTGTTAACAAAAAATTAACACCTCTTCATAGAGCTTAGAATTTAACTCTAAGGCTTCCTATCGACTATCTTAAAGAACTAGAGCTGAACCCACCCCTTTAGAAATTTCATCCACTTCCTATTTCTCTTGTAATGTCTCACATTGATGATCTCAAAACCATCATCGTATGATCGAGTGGTTAAAGACTATCATGTGGAGATTCAAGGAGAAGTTCCCAATAAGATCTTAAGCAATAAGAAAAACTTCTTCAGGACTTTATCATCACATACACACACACAAAATGCTCAAAATTCACTAAGTTGAAGAAGATCAGACTAAAATTGAGTTTAAAGGGTGGGTGAAAATGAGAACTTCTCCAGACGACATTCGATGACAAAATGGACTGCACCAACGCGTCCAGGACATCAATTTTAGCTAGAAAAGACACTCATAATGTCATAATTCTGCACACAAGAAAATTGCACGCAAATCGATAAACTTGTCCGAGCGACCTCGGATGATGAAACAGACCNGTACAGGTTTAATCACTGGTATATCAGGTTCTTTAACTTCAATCGATGTACAATACTAAACTTTCTTTTATTCAAAGTCCCATGTCCCCGCCAAAAATATTTTGGCTTTACCACCTTATTAATGGAAACTAACTTTGGTTTTTTTACTTGTAAAACGCTACAGATCACACAAGCTTAAATAGAAAGTATATAAATTCTAACTTAGAAATAGAGTGCTCAAGCTGATGCCCAGGCTCTTCCAATCTCAACTAACATAATCCCAATAGCATCTGCATGTCTCAAAATAAACATATTCCTCAAAGCTTTCCAAATTTTGACTAATTTGAAAACCAAGGTAAGAAAGGACTTCAAATAACTTAAGAAAATATAAATAACAAAATCCCTTTAACTCATAATCATGCCATTTTGAATTTAGCCTATGAAAATTTTAATATTACTAGTTGTAAGAGATGAAAAGCTCACATAAACGCTAAGCTCCCATCTAGCAAGAAGCTAATGGTGGTTTTTGAAAATGCATAAACCTTATAATTCTCTGGTCTACTACGAAAAAAAAATATTTGAAAGACGAATCTAGTTTCTTGGAGTGTAATTCATTTTTTTTTATCTCTTGTTGCATCTAAGTTGTGTCACACAATCTTTAATACTATGTCTCCGTCTCATGGTAATCAAATGAATTTATCTAATTGAACATTGTTTAAGAAATTTAAATCATGACTAGTGCTGTGTTGAACATTGTTTAAGAAATTTCATGACTAGTGCTGTGGATAACCCATCGTACACCTTGTTGGGCTTAATTTATTCTAATAAACATTTTAAGCATTATTAAACTAATGATTGTTTGATTATCACTTCTGATCGCTGGTATTCAATTTCCACGCAAGAGTTTTGAATTCAAATTTTCCAAAAAAAAGGACAAAAGTATGTTTAACACCATTTCAAACAAACAAGTAGAGATTCTTGAAATTAAAAACTAAGCTTGCCAAATTTAATTTGTTTGAGATTAATAAATATAATTCATTACTTCGATGATCTTCTCATCACATAAAAGTAAGTTTTGAAATTGTGCAAAGAAAATAGGAAATTTATAAACTTTAACACCATTTCAAACAAACAAATAGAGATTCTTGAAATTAAAAACTAAGCTTGCGAAATTTAATTTGTTTGAGATTAATAAACATAATTCATTACTTTGACGATCTTCTCATCATATAAAAGTAAGATGAGGCATTTTCTTTCTATGGGGGTAAGTGTAAGCCTCGAGGTATGAAGGTTTAAGCCTCATTTAAATAATTAAATTAAAGAAAAATATTAAGTAATAATTAATATAATAACATCAAAGTAAGATGTCGAAGAAAAAAAGGTCAAAGATTATTAAAAATCATGAAAGACTAAAAACTAAACTATATATAAGTCCCTCCACCTAATAATTATACATAAATAAGTAGATTAAAGTTGTAATTTATATNGAGGTTCATCAAGTTCATATAAAGTTCAACCAGCCCAGAGCCACACCCGACAACTTAAAATTTGAGTTTGGGATATCGACAATTCAAACTTAATTTCTTAACACATCTATTAACAAGGTTCGATAGGCAAGAAAATCAATTCATGAATTGTAACAAACTAGTCAACAATTGCATAATCATGAGTTCGCTAGTGTCTTCCTTAATGCAAGAGATGTCTTCAGAATAATTATTATTCTCTTACTTGTTAAGGCATGTGAAAGCATTGGTTTAGCCTCACATCAAATAATTGAAAAAGGTGTTGACATTAAAATACGACATTATTGGACCTCACTCAAAATCTACATTTTTGGATTGAAAATAAGATTGACCATTAATATATCCGATCAAACTGTGGTAATCCTCAATTATTTAATCCCTATAAAGTGCTATCATGACAGATGGTTTGACTGAATCGAATGGTTGACTCCCAGAATGACTACATGTTATCAAGCGAGCACTTCATGCATGATGCTTGATAATACTGGAAAGCTATCATTTAACATAATTGATGGACGATGCACAGTGCATTAACTTGAAAAGAAGATTGTTATGACATGTGAGAATATCATGTCTAGTTCGATGTCAAACATTTGAAAAATATTTTGGATTAAAATATCAAGTGCCTGGCCCTTAGTCATTAGCATAAGGTATTGGGTTGAATACAGGTTTAATCACTGGTATATCAGGTTCTTTAACTTCAATCGATGTACAATACTAAACTTTCTTTTATTTAAAGTCCCATGTCCCCGCCAAAAATATTTTGGCTTTACCACCTTATTAATGGAAACTAGCTATGATTTTTTACTTGTAAAACACTACAAATCACACAAGATTTAATAGAAAGTATATAAATTCTAACTTAGAAATAGAGTGCTCAAGCCGATGCCCAGGCTCTTCCAATCTCAACTAACATAATCCCAATAGCATCTGCATGTCTCAAAATAAACATATTCCTTAAAGCTTTCCAAATTTTGACTAATTTGAAAACCAAGAAAGAAAGGACTTGAAACCACTTAAGAAAATATAAATAACAAAATCCCTTTAACTCATAATCATGCCATTTTTAACTTAGACTATGAAAATTTTAATATTACTAGTTGTAAGAGATGAAAAGCTCACATAAACGCTAAGCTCCCATCTAGCAAGAAGCTCATGGTGGTTTTTGAAAATGGATAAACCTTATAATTCTCTGGTCTACTACGAAAAAAAATTATTTGAAAGAAGAATCTAGTATCTTGGAGTGTAATTCATTTTTTTTTATCTCTTGTTGCATCTAAGTTGTGTCACACAATCTTTAATACTATGTCTCCGTCTTATGGTGATCAAATGAATTTATCTAATTGAACACTGTTTAAGAAATTTAAATCATGACTAATGCTGTGGATAACCCATCGGACACCTTGTTGGGCTTATTACAATTAAATTTATTCTAATAAACGTTTTAAGCATTATTAAACTAATGATTGTTTGATTATCACTTCTGATCGCTGGTATTCAATTTCCACGCAAGAGTTTTGAATTCAAATTTTCCAAAAAAAAGACAAAAGTATGTTTAACACCATTTCAAACAAACAAGTAGAGATTCTTGAAATTAAAAACTAAGCTTTCCAAATTTAATTTGTTTGAGATTAATAAATATAATTCATTACTTTGATGATCTTCTCATCACATAAAAGTAAGTTTTGAAATTGTGCAAAGAAAATAGGAAATTTATAAACTTTAACACCATTTCAAACAAACAAGTAGAGATTCTTGAAATTAAAAACTAAGCTTCCCAAATTTAATTTGTTTGAGATTAATAAACATAAATCATTACTTTGACGATCTTCTCATCACATAAAAGTAAGATGAGGCATTTTCTTTTTATGAGGGTAAGTGTAAGCCTCGAGGTATGAAGGTTTAAGCCTCATATTTAAAATATTAAATTAAAGAAAAAATATTAAGTAATAATTAATATACTAACATCAAAAGAAAAAAAGGTCAAAGATTATTAAAAATCATGAAAGACTATAAACTAAACTATATATAAGTCCCTCCACCTAATAGGTATACATAAATAAGTAGATTAAAGTTGTAATTTATAAATTCAAAATCATCCCAACTCTCATCTCTTAAATGGACGATATATATAAATATAGGCTAATAAATCAACTCAAAGGACTTAAAATCAAATTGTTTTTTTGCTTGGATTGAGCACTCAAAATCAATGATGTGACTAACAAGCCAAGATTGGCCCAATAAAACTTTAATTGAGATAGCATAGATAAATGCACATGCATGTCCAAATTTTGGGAATTCACGAAAGTCTAGCTTCAATAATTCCCAGACGAAATCCAACTCATTTGGTTCTCCCACCTATCGATCCAGCTATCTACCCCCTGTCGGCCGTTATTTTTTTTTTTTTTTTGAAATATGAAAAGGGATGATTTTGGTAAAATATGAAAATAATTTTAATATAAATGTGATTTTTGAAAGTAGTATTTTAATTTTAAAATAGATGAGACCAAACGAGTCTCACATATTAAATAGTTTGGATGGTTGAACGCGACACCACAAGTAATACACTATCCCAAAGGAAAAACATATCACTTAACAGTAGACTCAACCACCTAAACTAAGAAATTGTGAGACACGTTTGATCTCATTTATTTTAAAATTAAAATACTACTTTAAAAAATCATATTTATATTAAAACTATTTTCATATTTTACCAAAATTATCACTTTTCATATTAAAAAAAAAACAACCGACAAATTCTGACAACTTCGCTAGGGACTAGTTACTCTCTCAATTATTTGATCAGGTAGTTTTTTTTTCAAACATCGGTAGTGTGCTCATGTCCCTTGTGGGCCTGACTGCTGTTATTCTGTTGATATACTGTGCTTATTTTTTCCTTAAGCCAGTATAGTCAACTCTTTTTGGATTCCAGGACTATTTGCTTAAAAATCTTTAAGCAGAAGGGTTCAAGAATCCCTAGGGTTTAGTGGGGTGGACTCCCAATAGGTGTGGTAGATTGGAAGTGGTCTATCGAAACGAATCCGATCTGAGGCCGACACCCTCCAATTCTTAAAGTAGGTCCAATCCTTCATTCCTTTTTGATCTTAACTTGTTGTGAACGAGTTGACTCTAAAATTCCACTCTCACAATCTTCCTTTTAAACTCCAAACAAAATGAAATTTCATCAAAATTTCAAAACAAAACAAATCATAAATTTTGTGACAAAATTAACATGAATAAATTTTAAAGGATACACAGTTCATAAGACAAGTGCATTAACTTGAGTACTGCCGCTGAAATTGCAAGACATTGGACGTCACTGGCTTCCGTAATTTTTTTCAAATGACAGAGATAATGTCTTCACCAAAGTTGATCTTTTCTTCGCCACTGGAGTGGAGTTTGCTGTTACAAGAATGAAGTATCTGACTTGGCGGTCATTAAATTTGGACAAGGATTCGACGATATTGAAGCCAAGTTTGGGAATTTCGTTGTTGCCGTAATAAAACTTGAAATGGACAAGTCGTCAAGCCTGTGGTGGAGTTTAACATGAAGTTTGCTAAGGAATTTCACCCTCTGAAGAGGGTGTTGATTGAAAATAATTTTGCTATTGCTGAAAAGTCCGCCATTAAGAGCATAGGGACTGCTCCCAGGATTGTTTTTGCTTCTGCCACTGGATTCACCACGACTACACCAACTGTTCCACTAAACAAAGGAAAAGAGATTCTATACGAAGAAGTGTTAGTCGATACTTTTGCCCCGTCGTTTTCTGTATTCGAGATTGGGTCAAATTCAAAGTCCGTGCAACTGACCAAGACACAAGAAATGAGGCGCAACCAAAAAAATCTAAGGACTAACACCGCCCTCCGACTGGATGAGATAGGATTACGTGATACCTCACCTCTACGCATGGGGAGTAGGTTTAACCAGTTGTCTGCTACCTACGGAGAGGATGGAGTCTATGAGATTGCTACCACATCACCACCACCTTCTCTCCGTAATGATCCAAGGCCGGTGACGACATTCGAAGTAAAATCTGAGATGGTGGCAGCGGTGGACAAAGTATACTCTTTTAGAAAAGAAGTTGTAGCAAAGATCTTCCAGGATTAGATTAAAATTCCCAAATTCAGAATACGAGAGCCAAAGAGGCCAGAGGAAGTCGACAAGAAAGATCATTCCAACCACTACCCCTACCACAGACTACTCGGACACACTATAAAAAATTGTATCAGCTTCAAAGAATGGCTCAAGAAGAACTAAAAAAATGAGAACATAGTAATTTCGAAAAAATATTTGACAGAGCCTGAAATAGGTTCTATCAATATGATTTCAGCTAATCCAGTTGCTCCATCTGACTTCTACACAACTACACCAGTGCTCAACAAAAGAGGTGAAGCTCATCAAAACTCTCTAACTGACCTTAAAGTTGTCAAAGGAAGGTTGATCGAGGATACATTAGAAAAGCTTCGAGCCGACATCGCACGGTTATTTGAAGAATGAAGAAAATATATGGGTGATGAACCCTACGACCCGTCAGAATATGAGATAGAGGGATTTGCAGAAATCAACGTCATTGAGGCCAGAGCCATCTTATCCTCGTGCGATGCTCCTTTACCCACTGAGGAGAACGCCGTGGATGGGTTGCAAAGAGTCATTCAACAACAGAACAACTAGATGAAGGAACCACTAGAAGAAATGACGACATCTATAGCCACTATTCAAGGACAATCACAGCCATCACCGATAGTACCCCCAGGGGCAAGCCATCTAGAAAGCGTCCAAATCGTCGATGATAAGAAGGAATTCACTTCGGTCAATGAAGATGATCAACCAAAGAAAAACCCAGTTCATGAATTAATACCAGAAAAAGACATTAAACAAATGGTAGAACAACAGGTGAGAGAAGCTCTGACTCAGTCAAAAGGAGGAGCATTGATTCTAAAGGGTAGACCCTATCCTGAAGAATTTGATAATGTCCAATACCCTAAGGGTTTCATACCACCGTCGTTCAAGACATTTGATGAACGGGAAACCCCCTGACAACATGTTGCACACTTCCGAGCAAGTTGTGGAACCGCGGGGGTAGTGATGCGTTGTTGTGTCGTCAATTTTTGAGCAGTCTTTCGGGAATTGCTTTTGATAGATACACTGAACTGCCCAATGACTCAGTGAAAACATTTGTAGAATTGGAAGACCTCTTTGTTAAGTGGTTTGCTGGAGTTAAATACCATATCACCGTCGGTGATCTTGTGGTGAAGCGACAGAAGCCAACCGAAACATTGATGGACTACATTCTGCGATGGAGAAATTTGAGCATAATGTGTGAGCCACAACTCCAAGAGCAGCACACAGTTGAAATTCTTCTAAAGAGCATCCATGGTCCAGTGGGTTTCTTACTCAAGGGATTCATCATCAAGACATTCGAAAAGCTGCTTAGAAAAATTGGGAATCTTCAAGAAGAAGCGAAACATCTTGGGTTTTTTGAGAAAATTGGGAAGCTAGAGCCATTAAAGACATCTGAGAAGAAATTTGGGATAGTTGTTGTGGTTGGCAGAGAAAAACGACAATTGCAAATACAAGCCGAACAACATCAACAAACCTTTCAACGTCCTTGTCAGAATATTCAGCAATCATCTCAGCAGAGACCTTACTAGACATATGAAAGACAAGTTCCAATCATGAACACTCGATCAAATGAGATATACTCTTTTAAAGATGAAGCAACGAAAAAGATGTTCCACAGTTTAATCAAGAATCCCGAGTTCAGGTTGCCCAAGCCAAAGAAGTCTGACGAGGTCAACAAAAAAAGGACATCCGAGATATTGCCCGTACCACAGGTTCATTGGACACACCATAAAGGAGTGTTGCAGTTTCAAAGACTTGCTCGAGGAAAATTTCAAGAATAGGGACATAACGATCCTGAAAGAATATTTAAAATAAACCTGAAAGAGGTTCTATCAATATGATTTCGGTCGATCAGTTTGTTCCAACCTATTCCTACGCAACTGCCAACGAATGAAATGTCTCTTGGCTACCGTTGTACTATTATTGTTGTTTAAATAGGATATTAGCTGGATTAATGTTTGTCTGTCTCTTCCCTCCCACTGCAATAAAATAAAGAAAGAACTTGTTGTTTTTCAGAACTGTTCAATGATTGAAAAACACAGTTAACAAAACATTCAGAGTTTATTAACAAGACAATCAAGAAAGGAAGAAATCCAAGATAAAAATTCCAGCATTGTGAAAGGAATTATGATTTCGGGGGAAGATGAAATTAATGCTCTAATAATTGGGTCATTCACTTTAAAGATTTTGGACTGGGACCTAAGTTGATTTCAAAATAAGATAGCGTGGTTGAAATGCGAGTAGTTGACTAAGGATACATGAGTTTTTTAATCTTCTGTCAAGTGTTTGGGTCCTAGCTTTCGAACGAGTTATAATATCACATAATTCGCCTTAAAAAATATTTAAGAATTATTAATTAAGGGAGTTCAGACATTCAAAATCTTTAAAATATGCTTCACTAGATATAATACTTCTCAAAAAAAAAAAGAAAAGGAGAGAAAAAAATGAATAAGAAAAAAAAGGAAAAAAGGGTTTCATGAGAAAAAGCTTGAGGTGAGCATAAAATAAAAAATTAGTGTCTGAATTCTCCCTTAATTAATAAAACTTGAAAGCTCTCTTAAGGGAATTCTCCTGATACTACGCTCATGAAAAAGTTAAGTGGTTTTGTGTCTTTTGGTCGGCTATTAGTTGACTCAAAAATACCTTCGTTAAAAGAGAAAAGTTTTAATCACATGAGCAAAGTTTTTGAGACCTGCTTAGACCCAGGAAGAAAGAATTAGAGTAAATGGCATGGCTATGTTATTAGCAATTAACGAAAATTCTACCTGAATCTTTCGGTGCCCAGAAGATTCAACATCGACATCAATTCGAAGAAAGTCAAAATGAATCCTCAGGACAATGTGAACAATCTCTACAAAATCAATGATAAAGAAAAGACAACTGCCACAACGACGGTATAAGATTGCAACCTCTCGAGCTTTGACGTCCTTAGAAGTATCACATCTTTATGTCTACTTGATAAAATATAATTCTGATAGTATCCTAAAGAATGCGATATTTTTACATGTCTCCAGTCAGTGAATAATACCTCGATAAGTACTATGCATCTCGGTGTTTCAAAGACAACTTTGTTCTTAGAAACATGGATGTTGCGCCTGTCTAAAACTTGGTCAAAGTCTTAAAACAAATGCAACAAAATAAAATTCAAGATCAAATAAATCTCAACATTAAAATGAAACGAAACACAACACCGAACCAAATAAGCAAAACAATAAAAATGAAAATTTTGAACATCACTTCAAATTTCGACCTGGTCAACTTGAGCCTTCTCGACCTATCACCAACGTTTTTTCTCTTGGTCCGAAGTTTCCTCCCACAAGAACTTTGGGTCATATTGCTCGTGTGAATGAGGCTTGGCTGGTTCTACGGAACCACATCTCTTATTGCATAGACATTTTCTTCGATCACCTTTTGGGATTGATTTAAGTCTCCGACATTCTTTCCCAATTTGACCAACTTTTTCCTAAGATTTGGCGTAATTTTCTTGACGGTCATCATTTATTGACTAAATCTAGTTCGGATGTAATGTCCCCGACGGTTATCCAAGCTGGTTTAGTTTCTCCGCACTTCACGAACTTCTACATACATTCTCCACACTGCATAAATTGTCACAAATTCCACAAAAAATTTCACAAAATTCTACACTGCATACATTTTTCACGACTCTCATAAATTCTACAAGTTCCATAAGAATTTCATAAACTTCCCACAAATGTTCCATAAAATCAAATTCTCGATGATCGGTGTGAGACCCACTTCAATGGATGTTAAGACTTCAGAATCCTTCAAAAATCAAATTTCCAAGGATCGGTGTGAGACCCCCTTCAATGGATGTTAAGACTTCCAATTCTTTTACAAATCAAATTACTGAGGTTGAGCATTTTACATCCGATTCCGCATTGCTTTAGGAGCTCCTCCTATCACAATCTTTCAAATCAAATTCTAGAGGTTGAAGATTTTACATCAGATTCCGCATTGCTTTAAGAGCTCCTCCTATCGCAATCTTTCAAATCAAATTCGAGAGGTTGAGGATTTTACAACAGATTTTGCGTTGCTTTAGGAACCCCTCCTATCGCAATCTTTCAAATCAAATTTTAAAGGATGAGGATTTTTACATCCGATTCCGCGTTGCTTTAGGAGCCCTTCCTATCGCAATCTTTCAAATCAAATTCTAGAGGAAGAGGATTTTAAATTCGATTCCGCGTTGCTTTAAATTCTAGAGGTTGAGGATTTTTACATCTGATTCCACGTTGCTTTAGGAGCCCCTCCTATCACAATCTTTCAAATCAAATTCTAGAGGTTGAGGATTTTTACATACGATTCCGCGTTGCTTTAGGAGTCCCTCCTATCTTAATCTTTCAAATCAAATTATACAGGTTGAGGATTTTACATCCGATCCCGCGTTGCTTTAGGAGTCCATCCTATCGCAATCTTTCAAATCAAGCTCTAGAGGTTGAGGAGTTTACATCTAATTCCGCGTTGCTTTAGGAGCCTCTCTTGTCGCAATCTTTCAAATCAAATTTTAGAGGTTGAGGATTTTACATTCAATTTCGCGTTGTTTTAGGAGCCCCTTCTATCGCAATCTTACAAATCAAATTCTAGGGTCGGTGCAAGGTCGTCTAATTCCTTTAAATTCCACAAAATTCTAGAGGTTGAGGATTTTACATCCGATTCCGCTTCGCTTTAGGAACTCCTTTTATCGCAATCTTTTAAATCAAATTCCAGAGGTTGAGGATTTTACATCTGATTCCGCATCGCTTTAGAAACCCCTCCTATCGCAATCTTTCAAATCAAATTCCAGGGTCAGTGTAAGGATTTTGATTCCTTTAACTTCCACATAGGTTCCACAACTCTCTACAAATTCTCATAAATCACACAATTCATAAAGTCCTTTAAATTTCCACAACACAAAATTAAATTGATAAGTAAATCAAATCGATATTCCAATTCGAAAGCTCAAACTCACAATCACGGTTTGAAAATGCACTTGCTCATCCCTAGTGAAAATCTTCAAAAAAAAAATCTTCAATGCATTCTTGCGTTTGGGTTAGGAATTCTCTAGCAGAGAGCCCAACTCGTTCATTCACAAAGTCTTTCTCGAGTTGTGGGTTCCCGATTGGGAACCCAACTAAAGTTCAATGACATATATGATTCAATCTTTGGCCTATTTTAAGTAAATTTACTCAAACAATTCTTTGGTCTGTTGATCCATTTGGCACCACTAATACGCGCAGTGTGTTTGATGAACACACCACACCTATTCATTTTTGTGGAACCTCATTTTTGTGAGGCCTTTCCTTCCTCTTCATAGAGCTTAGGATTTAACTCTAAGGCTTCCTATCGACTATCTTAAAGAACTAGAGTTGAACCCACCCCTTTAGAAATTTCATCCACTTCCTATTTCTCTTGTAATGTCTCACATTGATGATCTCAAAACCATCATCGTATGATCGAGTGGTTAAAGACTATCATGTGGAGATTCAAGGAGAAGTTCCCAATAGGATCTCAAGCAATAAGAAAAACTTCTTCAGGACTTAATCATCACATACACACACACAAAATGCTCAAAATTCACTAAGTTGAAGAAGATCGGACTAAAATTGAGCTTAAAGGGTGGGTGAAAATGAGAACTTCTCCAGACGACATTCGATGACAAAATGGACTGCACCAACGCGTCCAGGACATCAATTTTAGCTAGAAAAGACACTCATAATGTCATAATTCTGCACAAAAGAAAATTGCACGCAAATCGATAAACTTGTCCGAGCGACCTCGGATGATGAAACAGACTGCGCCGGCGCGACCGAAACGTCGAAATTATTCGGAAAAGATACCCACTTTGTTAGGGTTTCAAACACGAATAAATATCACACTAATTAATATAATTAAATAATAAAATAATATAAAATAATATAAAAAAAAATCTTTTTTTTAAACCTATTTCACCTAAACCANTACCCACTTTGTTAGGGTTTCAAACACGAATAAATATCACACTAATTAATATAATTAAATAATAAAATAAAATAAAATAATTTAAAAAAATCTTTTTTTTAAACCTATTTCACCTAAACCGCGCACGTAACCTAGCCTTAATTCCTTCAACCGGAACCCCTCTCCCCCTCTTCGGTCGCGCATGATCCCTAGTTCTTGCGGCTCGTCTCCCTTCTTCTTTCCTCGTCACAGCCCGAGTGGAGCCCTTCTCCCACGCGTCCCTCCCTTCGTGAATCTTCTGGACCGAGCGCAAGCCCCATCATTTGACTCCTCTTATGCGTGAGCCGTCGACCGAATGACTCGCCAATCGCGAGTCTGCCGTGTGCCCGACCCCTTCTCTGCCCTAGGCTGCATTTACTCCTCCCTAAATGCATTTCTCTTCTCCCTTTCCCTGATTCAGCCACCAATAGGGTTGGTGGGTGGCTGCTCCTCTTTCTTTTGCCTATAAAACCCCACCTTGGGGAGGTCTTTAGGGTTGGCCGAAAACTGAAAAAAAAGGTGGAGATGTTGCTAAAATTTTGGCTTGGCATAAACTTCCTGTTCAATTGCTTGGCATTCCTTCGGGGCTACTTTGTACACTTGCTTGTCGGTTCCATATTCTTGCTTGGTTGTGTGTTTGACTACCNTGGAGATGTTGCTAAAATTTTGGCTTGGCATAAACTTCCTGTTCAATTGCTTGGCATTCCTTCGGGGCTACTCTGTACACTTTCTTGTCGGTTCCATATTCTTGCTTGGTTGTGTGTTTGACTACTAAGGGTTATTGAAATTTTTTTGAGAGAAAGGAAGGTTGAGGTTTTCACTAGTTGCTGTTCAAGGCTTTTAGGAGAAGAGGCTCTGCTGAATTTCCTTCTCGGCTAGGTTCTTATGTGCTGGGGTGTTCGTGGGTCATTGCTTCCTCGAAGGTTTTGAGAGAAAAATTTTTTACAGGAAGCATTTTCTTAAATTTGTTCTAAAGTTTCGCTCTAAGTCAGCATTAAGAGGTATTTTTCTTTTCCCTCTAATATGCATCATTCGGATTTGCACCTGAAAGTGTTTCTTTTCTCTTCTAAAGCAAGTGGAAGTAAAGTTTACGCCTGTTGTGAGATCTAAGCATGGATAGTTTCTAGAAACAGTNTAAGGGTTATTGAAATTTTTTTGAGAGAAAGGAAGGTTGAGGTTTTCACTAGTTGCTGTTCAAGGCTTTTAGAAGAAGAGGCTCTGCTGAATTTCCTTCTCGGCTAAGTTCTTATGTGCTGGGGTGTTCGTGGGTCGTTGCTTCCTCGAAGGTTTTGAGAGAAAAATTTTTTACAGGAAGCATTTTCTTAAATTTGTTCTAAAGTTTCGCTCTAAGTCAGCATTAAGAGGTATTTTTCTTTTCCCTCTAATATGCATCATTCGGATTTGCACCTGAAAGTGTTTCTTTTCTCTTCTAAAGCAAGTGGAAGTAAAGTTTAGGCCTGTTGTGAGATCTAAGCATGGATAGTTTCTAGAAAGAGCNAATAGATGTTATGAGGCATATAATTAAAAACTTCGGGCTTCAATTAAAGTTATTTTTAGTTTCAATATTATATAAGTCAGTTGGATGTCTGATTCCTTAGAGTGCAGTACAAATCCTAAAACCAAATTCAAAATGATCCGTTACCACCTTGCACCGACAATAGCCCCAATTTTTATTCCCAGTGATTTTGTAAAATGTTCTAATTCCATTCCATAAGTTCATACAGTTTTGCTTAGTATTCTTAATTTCTTTCAAAAATTGACGCAGCAAAAATCAATTTGTGAAAATTAAAGACAAATGTCAGCATTTTATATGTTTCTAAAAGCTTAAAAATTTTTCAAGGTTATTTTGATCATGCCAATATTAATTGGGTTCTAATTTAAGTATTGCTTGCTTACATTTAAAGAAATCAAGCGGCTAATCATCAATTTTTTTTTTTTTTACATGCAAGAGTGCAATATTGGGTCAAACATAAAATCTTACTCAAATCTAACAAAAAAATTTGGTTCAGCTCAACCCATGAAAGATTCATGCTAGATTTGGGTCAACTTATGAGACTTATAAGAAAAAATGTACCCAGGCCATATCACAATCAAGTCAACCCACAAACATTTGAATCTTTATTAATTTAAAAATCATAATAAATTGAAGTTATTTTTTTTATTTTTTTAGCTGTGCCCAAATTAAGTAATCATATCCATTTTGAGTCAAGTTAACAGAGCACAAAATGAATTAAGTGTTTATAATATCGTGAGATCAATCTCAATTTAGGACTTTAGGCTCATTTAATATATGGATAAAGTTAAAGCTGACTATCTACAAATTCAGCCATATTTTGTCGTGCCCAAACCCAACCTGCTAACCCAAATTAACACCCCTATAAGCATGCATTCATAATAAGTGTTGTGAGAATTGTAAAATAGAAACCCTTGCCCTGAGTCGTCATCAAGATTCTACAATATGTCAAAATATTCCTAAGAAATAGGATAAATTATCGAGGTATCTTAACAGGTCGTAAAGGGTGGGAAATTTAACAATGTTGCATTTGATGAATTGTTAAACAAATAGAATCAAATCAATGATGATCTATGAAACGTGGACACTTAAAATTTGAAACAAGCTTCAAACATAAAAACAGCTCCGAAACACCCAAACACATGCTCAAAGCTACGTAAGAAATGTTTCAAAGCCAAAAAACAAAGTTGAACAAAAGCCAAACACAACCCACAACAGGGGGAGTGAGCTGTACAGGATGTATATGGGAAATGTCAAACATGAATACATCTCTGAACCAACCCAACATAGTATGAAGAGCACATTGGTATTGCTCTTTCTGTTATCTCTAAATCTAGAATAAGTGTTGTTTTGGGTTGTGGTTACTTAAATTATGAAACTATGGCAGGGTGTTACGCTTACCTCTTGACGGTTCATGAATTTGTGGTATTTACATGTGTTCTAAGACGAGAAGTGATACACTTGTACTAACAAAGGGCTTTAAGAGTTCAATAAGAGTTATTTGAGATTTTTTGATGGCGTTGGCTAATGGGATGAAAGTGTTTGGCTTCTTTGAGATAAGAATTTAGGATTTAATTTAAACTTAGATTCAGATGATCCAATGCCAACATATCTATAAGTCTATATGTAAGTGTTTTGAGACGTTATCAAAAAAATTTTGGGTATGTAAAAAGATCTATTTCTATTTTAAATTTTGCAAGTGCAAGTTTGATGTGAGATTTATTTGAGAGTTGTACAAATGCAACTATTAAATTCAGAGGAAGTCATCTCCATGCACCCGCAAGAGGCCAAATTTTTCATATCCTGATATTGCTTTTAATTGCTTCATTTCATTTACATAATTTGAAATGAATTTGCTCAGTAATCTTGATTTTGTTCAACAATGGACGCATCACAAATCCATTTCATATAAATTGAATTCAAATGTCTTTTGAAATCCTTGTTGATATTCTCGTATTATTAAATCATTTTATAAAACAAAAATCATATTTCAGCTCAAGAATTGCTTGTTCATAGTTATATTTTTGTGACTTCTAAAATTTGAATCCTCAATTTTGTTTGCATGTATTCATATTACTCACATAATTGTAATACGGACACTCTCATCCAGAGTTGTCATGTACCAATATCAATTCATTTTGAATGGAGACACAAGAAAAAGGCCAAACTCAATAATTTTTTAAATGACGAAGCTTGCTAGAATGCGTTCAGTTAAGCCTGAATAGCCTCTCACACACATATACATACATATGTATATCACCATAGAACTACGCACAAATTTATGCAATTAAGTAGAGATGTTGGCACAACTAAAGCCCAAACTAGAACTTCAATTTAGTTCAAGCAATGATATGGGGCTTGTCAGTGCACGCAAAGCTGCATGAAAGTAAATTGTGTTAACAAAAAATTAACACCTCTTCATAGAGCTTAGAATTTAACTCTAAGGCTTCCTATCGACTATCTTAAAGAACTAGAGCTGAACCCACCCCTTTAGAAATTTCATCCACTTCCTATTTCTCTTGTAATGTCTCACATTGATGATCTCAAAACCATCATCGTATGATCGAGTGGTTAAAGACTATCATGTGGAGATTCAAGGAGAAGTTCCCAATAAGATCTTAAGCAATAAGAAAAACTTCTTCAGGACTTTATCATCACATACACACACACAAAATGCTCAAAATTCACTAAGTTGAAGAAGATCAGACTAAAATTGAGTTTAAAGGGTGGGTGAAAATGAGAACTTCTCCAGACGACATTCGATGACAAAATGGACTGCACCAACGCGTCCAGGACATCAATTTTAGCTAGAAAAGACACTCATAATGTCATAATTCTGCACACAAGAAAATTGCACGCAAATCGATAAACTTGTCCGAGCGACCTCGGATGATGAAACAGACCGCGCCGGCGCGACCGAAACGTCGAAATTATTCGGAAAAGATACCCACTTTGTTAGGGTTTCAAACACGAATAAATATCACACTAATTAATATAATTAAATAATAAAATAAAATAAAATAATTTAAAAAAATCTTTTTTTTAAACCTATTTCACCTAAACCGCGCACGTAACCTAGCCTTAATTCCTTCAACCGGAACCCCTCTCCCCCTCTTCGGTCGCGCATGATCCCTAGTTCCTGCGGCTCGTTTCCCTTCTTCTTTCCTCGTCACAGCCCGAGTGGAGCCCTTCTTCCACGCGTCCCTCCCTTCGTGAATCTTCTGGACCGAGCGCAAGCCCCATCATTTGACTCCTCTTATGAGTGAGCCGTCGACCGAATGACTCGCCAATCGCGAGTCTGCCGTGTGCCCGACCCCTTCTCTGCCCTAGGCTGCATTTACTCCTCCCTAAATGCATTTCTCTTCTCCCTTTCCCTGATTCAGCCACCAATAGGGTTGGTGGGTGGCTGCTCCTCTTTCTTTTGCCTATAAAACCCCACCTTGGGGAGGTCTTTAGGGTTGGCCGAAAATTGAAAAAAAAGGTGGAGATGTTGCTAAAATTTTGGCTTGGCATAAACTTCCTGTTCAATTGCTTGGCATTCCTTCGGGGCTACTCTGTACACTTTCTTGTCGGTTCCATATTCTTGCTTGGTTGTGTGTTTGACTACTAAGGGTTATTGAAATTTTTTTGAGAGAAAGGAAGGTTGAGGTTTTCACTAGTTGCTGTTCAAGGCTTTTAGAAGAAGAGGCTCTGCTGAATTTCCTTCTCGGCTAAGTTCTTATGTGCTGGGGTGTTCGTGGGTCGTTGCTTCCTCGAAGGTTTTGAGAGAAAAATTTTTTACAGGAAGCATTTTCTTAAATTTGTTCTAAAGTTTCGCTTTAAGTCAGCATTAAGAGGTATTTTTCTTTTCCCTCTAATATGCATCATTCGGATTTGCACCTGAAAGTGTTTCTTTTCTCTTCTAAAGCAAGTGGAAGTAAAGTTTAGGCCTGTTGTGAGATCTAAGCATGGATAGTTTCTAGAAAGAGCAAAATAAAATGGAGCATGATATGACTGCCTTCTCTTTCTCTGCTTAAGATGTATGATGGATAAAATTTTGGAAAGCTTTAGTTATTGCTCTATGGAATACATGGTAAAAATGAAATGTTGAAGCTTTATATTATTGATATTCTTGTTCAATTAAATGTTGGAATTCATTTCGATGCTTTGGCATGTTGGCTTTAGGGATTCATGCATACTTTTATATTTCCTGTTATTTGTTTCTATTCGAAACATATGTTGGATACAATACTTTGAAATATAAGGCTCCAAGGGAAATATTTTTATCTGTTTTGACCCATTTGTTGGGTTCAGTTTTAGCTCTTTGGAGTTGGATCCTTGCTGGAAATATTTTTATTTGTTTTGGCCCAATTGTTAGGTTCATTTTTAGCTCTTTGGAAATGGATTATTGTTGGAAATTCTTTTCTGATTTTTCTCATGTATTGGGTACGGTTTTAGCTATTTCTGGGCTGGATTTTGATTGAAAATGTTATTTCTCTGTTTTCCCATTTAATTGGACTCGATTTGGTCTGAAATTTGAGCTCAGTTCGGCTCGGAGGTTTATTTGTCGTTGATCCCTTTTTATGGGTTTATTTGAGCTAAAATTGTGTTTCATTTTATTCCATCTGTTGGATGTGATATTGGCTGAAATTCTATTTCTGTTATCCTTCTTGTTGGGCTTGGTTTACCTTTTATAGTTCCCTGTCTTGCCCTTCTTGTTGGGCTCAGTTTACCTTTTACTGCTCCCTATTTTGTTTTCCTTGTTGGGTTCGTCTTGCTTAAGTTGTCACTCTGTTTGCCCCTTTTATTGAGCCCGGCTGGGTTGGAGTTCCTCCAAATAACGTAACTCCTGGGATTGTCATTAATAATCAAGTTTGTCATCCCAAAATTTATGATTTCAATATTTATTTCTATATGGGAATGTTTGATATAAAAGGATCAATTCGCCATCATGCCTTGCTCAATAAAATGACTTCAATCTAAATAGTTTATGGGAGTTTGTTCATTCACTCTCTTATGTATATCAAAGAAGTACAATGACAATATCTGTGGTGGCTTTCCTTTACTATCCCATAGTCGTGAGCATTACCTTGTGATTTTTTTATATGGCAAATTGGAGGGTGGTGGTGTTGGCTGTTGCGTTTGCTGTCCCTAGCCGTGAGCCAGTTTTTGGGGATGGGCTGCTCTCTTTGTGGTCCCTCACCGTGAGCTTGTTTTTGGGGTTGGGCTGCTCTCTTTGTGGTCCCTGGCCGTGAGCTTGTTTTGAGGTGGGCTGTCTTTTTGTTGTCCTTACCCGTGAGCAATAGTTGGTGGTGGTCTTCTTCTTGCTGCATTGGCCGTGAGCCTTACCTTGTAGTAGCTGCCCTTGTGGTATTCTTGCTGCCTTGGAGCCTCACCTTGTGATTTCTCTATGTGATAAGTTGGGTTGGTGGGTGCCCCTCTTTGTTGCCCTTGGTAGTGAGCACTTATATGGTTTTGTTTGGATGATTTCGTGCTTATATAACATGGAAAGCTTTTGATTGGAGTTGGAATTAGATGACTTTATTGTTTGCAATATTTTGGGAATTTTGAAGGTGGTCGTTTACGAATTACATTTCTTTATTCGATTTGTGAAATTTGAAAGGCTCTTAAAACTTCGTTTTGGGAAAACATAAAGTTGATAAAAATTGGATTCATGAAAAGATTTGAAAACTCATAAAATTGTCGTTTGGGAAGTGTTTTGAGGATTGACATTAAAATTTGGATAACATAAATGCCACATTCAAATTTAGGCTTAAGTGTGTGAATATGTAGCAGTGGTGGAGTTGTTTATACAATTATCACATTAATTTGGGCCCGTTTTGACCTGTTCAAAACAAGATTTGGGAGGGATACCCTTCTTGAGTTTATTCATTTATAAAATTTGAGAAAATGATATCTTTTTTGAATTGATTCAAGCACCTTGAGCCCTCCTTTTCAGATCTTTTAATTACAAGTTTTGAGGGTTGATTCACCATTCGTCTTTTCGATCTTTTGGATGGATCAGTTCCTCCTCTCTCTCATCCCCATTTTTATTCTTTTTTTATTGTATCTTGATTCGGTTTTCGGTGCTTATGACAGATACATAAGTATTCATATATAGCATTTTGCTATATATGAAACCATCAAACAATGTCGCAAGTAGATCGATTTTGTTTTGGGGCTTAGGGCGATGATGACAAATGCACGTCAGTGGTAGGGCATAATGATATTCCATCCTACGACATCAGAACCCAATCCTGGGACCTGATAAACTATAGGATGATAGTATCATTCACCAACAAGAGACTAGGAGGGACCCGTACCTTCTTAGGTTGTTGGCAGTCCTACGTNAGAAGTACAATGACAATATCTGTGGTGGCTTTCCTTTACTATCCCATAGTCGTGAGCATTACCTTGTGATTTTTTTATATGGCAAATTGGAGGGTGGTGGTGTTGGCTGTTGCGTTTGCTGTCCCTAGCCGTGAGCCAGTTTTTGGGGATGGGCTGCTCTCTTTGTGGTCCCTCACCGTGAGCTTGTTTTTGGGGTTGGGCTGCTCTCTTTGTGGTCCCTGGCCGTGAGCTTGTTTTGAGGTGGGCTGTCTTTTTGTTGTCCTTACCCGTGAGCAATAGTTGGTGGTGGTCTTCTTCTTGCTGCATTGGCCGTGAGCCTTACCTTGTAGTAGCTGCCCTTGTGGTATTCTTGCTGCCTTGGAGCCNAGAAGTACAATGACAATATCTGTGGTGGCTTTCCTTTACTATCCCATAGTCGTGAGCATTACCTTGTGATTTCTTTATATGGCAAATTGGAGGGTGGTGGTGTTGGCTGCTGCGTTTGCTGTCCCTAGCCGTGAGCTTGTTTTTGGGGATGGGTTGTTCTCTTTGTGGTCCCTCACCGTGAGCTTGTTTTTGGGGTTGGGCTGCTCTCTTTGTGGTCCCTGGTCGTGAGCTTGTTTTGAGGTGGGCTGTCTTTTTGCTGTCCTTACCCATGAGCAATAGTTGGTGGTGGTCTTCTTCTTGCTCCATTGGCCGTGAGCCTTACCTTGTAGTAGCTGCCCTTGTGGTATTCTTGCTGCCTTGGCCGTGAGCTTCACCTTGTGATTTCTCTATGTGATAAGTTGGGTTGGTGGGTGCCCCTCTTTGTTGCCCTTGGTAGTGAGCACTTATATGGTTTTGTTTGGATGATTTCGTGCTTATATAACATGGAAAGCTTTTGATTGGAGTTGGAATTAGATGACTTTATTGTTTGCAATATTTTGGGAATTTTGAAGGTGGTCGTTTACGAATTACATTTCTTTATTCGATTTGTGAAATTTGAAAGGCTCTTAAAACTTCGTTTTGGGAAAACATAAAGTTGATAAAAATTGGATTCATGAAAAGATTTGAAAACTCATAAAATTGTCGTTTGGGAAGTNCATTTCTTTATTCGATTTGTGAAATTTGAAAGGCTCTTAAAACTTCGTTTTGGGAAAACATAAAGTTGATAATAATTAGATTCATGAAAAGATTTGAAAACTCATAAAATTGTCGTTTGGGAAGAGTTTTGAGGATTGACATTAAAATTTGGATAACATAAATGCCACATTCAAATTTAGGCTTAAGTGTGTGAATATGCAGCAGTGGTGGAGTTGTTTATACAATTATCACATTAATTTGGGCCCGTTTTGACCTGTTCAAAACAAGATTTGGGAGGGATACCCTTCTTGAGTTTATTCATTTATAAAATTTGAGAAAATGATATCTTTTTTGAATTGATTCAAGCACTTTGAGCCCTCCTTTTCAGATCTTTTAATTACAAGTTTTGAGGGTTGATTCACCCTTCGTCTTTTCGATCTTTTGGATGGATCAGTTCCTCCTTTCTCTCATCCCCATTTTTATTCTTTTTTTATTATATTTTGATTAGGTTTTCGGTGCTTATGACAGATACATAAGTGTTCATATATAGCATTTTGCTATATATGAAACCATCAAACAATGTCGCAAGTAGATCGATTTTGTTTTGGGGCTTAGGGCGATGATGACAAATGCACGTCAGTGGTAGGGCATAATGATATTCCATCCTACGACATCAGGACCCAATCCTGGGACCTGATAAACTATAGGATGATAGTATCATTCACCAACACAAGACTAGGGGGGACCCGTACCTTCTTAGGTTGTTGGCAGTCCTACGCCCGACGACATGATCGACTCGTGGACAACTATACTTTTCAAAACTGATAAGAACAAACATGATAAGAACAGATACAATATTTATAAAAATATTTTCACTATAAAATTGATACAACTTCCTTTTTGTATGTCTGAAATCTATGTGCATGCTAAAATATAAATTTTAAATGTGTTACAACTTGGTTGTCCACTTGTTGATTACCGATACCGGGCTAAAAAGTGCCCTCCTAAGTTAGGTTTAGTAGGACACTCTTCTAGTTGAGTGACGGGCTCTATACATCCGGGTGACCGATAGTAGTCTTCGACGTCCCTCAAGTACAAATATATATTATTTAAGTTTAACCCCGACCCGAGTGCATGCGGTCCCCTCTTTTCGGATTTTTCGTATGATTTATTGGAATTTTTGGGGAAAGCACTCGTGGTCCTTTTTCCGGGATCTTCCCGAGATTTTGAAAATTTTCTTGGAATTGTCATTTATCGATTTTTCTCGAGTTTTACGTCGTGTCATTTGTCAATTTTTCCCGAANCTTTTCGGATTTTTCGTATGATTTATTGGAATTTTTGGGGAAAGCACTCGTGGTCCTTTTTCCGGGATCTTCTCGAGATTTTGAAAATTTTCTTGGAATTGTCATTTATCGATTTTTCTCAAGTTTTACGTCGTGTCATTTGTCAATTTTTCCCGAGTTTTCTGTTGTGGGTCATATGTCAAGTTTCTAGAGTTCTCCAGACAATATTTCTTTTATTTATACAGTGTATACTAGCTCGTTTAAAAGAGCAGCAGACCTCCCAGATATACAAGTTTGATTTACATTACAACATTTTACTTCACAGCATACTGTACTGTTCTTTCTCTTCTATGTCGCACATTCTACTGTTCTTTTCTTATTACACCGCATGCTTTATTGTTTTGTTACACACTATACCTTAGTGTAAGAAAACTCAACAATAAATATCAAACCCGAATGTGCTACGACGNCATTTTACTTCACAGCATACTGTACTGTTCTTTCTCTTCTATGTCGCACATTCTACTGTTCTTTTCTTGTTACACCGCATGCTTTATTATTTTGTTACACACTATACTTTAGTGTAAGAAAACTCAACAACAAATATCAAACCCGAATGTGCTACGACAAGGAGCTTGGAGCGAACACCGTGGACAGCATGACGAGAACACTCAGAAGAGCAACATCAAAATAAATTCATATCATTAATCACTTTCCTTAGTTTAAATAACAACCCATAAGATTTTGAGGTGGTTTGTCTAGCGCAGCGTAAACCCTCATCTTATCTTTAGGACATTTGCACAACTCTGTTGTGCAATTATAAGTCCTAACACTTTTAGANTTCCTTAGTTTAAATAACAACCCATAAGATTTTGAGGTGGTTTGTCTAGCGCAGCGTAAACCCTCATCTTATTTTTAGGACATTTGCACAACTCTGTTGTGCAATTATAAGTCCTAACACTTTTAGGATTCTGAGGTTACCGTCCGGTACGGTGTAAATCCTCCTATTTTTTTAGACTATTTGCACGATCAAATATCGTGCGAATGTAAGTCCTAAATCCTAAAAGAAAATGCAGGATTAAACATTGAATAATATTATTTCAAAGACATAAAGTCAAACAATAGGATAATTGGAAAATCACTGGGGTTTCCCCTGGATCTGTGATATCTCCAACTATTCATTCTTTTGGATTCCCTAAAATAACTGTTCATATTTGAGTCACTCCCGTTTGATTTTCCCGTGTCCAATCTTGGAAACCTAAACTTTGAAATCTGGAAAGTAAGAGCACCGATCTTAATCGAGAGTCTTTTTAAGTGACCCCGATCATTTAAAATGTAATTAACTATAAGGGTTTGCCTCTATATGGAACTTGAAACCCAGAGAAAATAAACCTTATATAATCTTTATATTAGATAGGGGAACTTGTCGGTCATACATAAAAAGTTTTGCAGACCAAACGGATGTCACAAACACCTTAGTTTAGATGGTTGAGTCTACTGTCAAGTGGTATGTTTATCCTTCGGGATAGTGTATTATTTGTGGTATCGTGCTCATCCATCCAAACTATTCAATATGTGAGACTCGTTTGATCTCATCTATTTTAAAAATTAAAAAGTTACTTCCAAAAATCATTTTTACATCAAAACTTTTTTTATATTTTACAAAAATAGTCTTCCCTTTCAAAAAAAAAAAATAACGACCGACCCCCCCCCCCCCCGGCCAGCTCTCTTCTCACGTACACGCAAAACATGGCCACATGCCCGCTCGCACCAGCACGCTTGCAACATCGTTTCCTAACTAATTGTGGAAAGATGGGGGATTCCTGTGCTTGAGAGAATAGCAGGTCAGATTGCCTACCGATAATTGTTTATAATGGTGAATATTGTTATTGTCGTTTTATCCCTCGACGCTGAAAGATCAAAGCTTTGATAATAGTTTCATTTGCATAGAGGTTTAAATTGAGGAGAAAGAGGGTTTTGTGTCTAACCAAACCCTCACAATACCGTCACGATTATAGCTAGCTGGGAGCCTGGGACGACAACAATGAGAACTCATTGCATGAAGATCTCTGAAACTCACATCTTTATACCAATAACCATTAAGAAAGGTAACCGTTGTCTTTCTCCATCTTCATCCCACCCGCCTTTGCTCACCTCAGCAACTCTAAATCCTATAAATCTATCTTCAAATTAGATTTACTAAATCTTGGACTTAAGGCAAAGAGGATGAAAAATGAGATTTATGGTGCATTTGGGGAGGCGGTGCGGTGTCGCATCGTAGTTAATTCTATTTGGCAAAACTGTAATTTTTTTACGTTCTTAAAATGTTACTGCTGAAAGCTTCGTTTTCCTACCAAGCCTAGCTATCTATGGTGGTTGTAAGAAAGTTGCGATCTTTTAAAAAAAAATTATAATAGCAACCGCAATTTTTTAAACAACTGCAGGTGCTCCAAACCGACCCTTAAGAACCCGCGTAATTTAAAGATAACATTTATGGCAAGATTTAAGTTAAAANATAGTTTCATTTGCATAGAGGTTTAAATTGAGGAGAAAGAGGGTTTTGTGTCTAACCAAACCCTCACAATACAGTCACAATTATAGCTAGCTGGGAGCCTGGGACGATAACAATGAGAACTCATTGCATGAAGATCTCTGAAACTCACATCTTTATACCAATAACCATTGAGAAAGGTAACCGTTGTCTTTCTCCATCTTCATCCCACCCGCCTTTGCTCACCTCAGCAACTCTAAATCCTATAAATCTATCTTCAAATTAGATTTACTAAATCTTGGACTTAAGGCAAAGAGGATGAAAAATGAGATTTATGGTGCATTTGGGGAGGCGGTGCGGTGTCGCATCGTAGTTAATTCTATTTGGCAAAATTGCAATTTTTTTGCGTTCTCAAAATGTTACTGATGAAAGCTTTGTTTTCCTACCAAGCCTAGCTATCTATGGTGGTTGTAAGAAAGCTGCGGTCTTTTAAAAAAAAATTATAATAGCAACCGCAAATTTTTAAACAACTGCAGGTGCTCCAAACCGACCCTTAAGAACCCGCGTAATTTAAAAATAACATTTATGGCAAGATTTAAGTTAAATCTTGCTACCAAACAGCCTCTACGAGAAAGCATTTCATCAATTTGGATGAATTTGTTTTCAAAAGGGCAAAAAGACAACAACAAAAATCCAAAACCTGAAAAACTGAAACGATCAAGATTTTGGTAAAACTAAATTGATCAAACCAAAATTGGAAGGGAATATCTAAAAAAAAAAAACTAATTTGTGCCCCTCTTCGAAAAATTTCTGGCTCCATTGTCGTGCATGTCTGCATATATTATACATATTTGAATACGGATACTAGTACAAGATAGACAAGAATAAAAATAAAAAGAAGACATCATACTCAATACGGATCATATTTGAATATTCTCTTCGTCATATTTGAAGAGCCTCTTTTTTTTCTTCTTCTTCGAATACCTCAGATTCAAGAATCTTGAGATGCTTAACAAATCTAACAATCAGACTTGAAAGTCCAGGCTTAACTCACTCTCCTCTCCTTTTCTCTTTTCTGGACAGGTTTTTGGATCTCAATCG
>JXCR01073970.1:0-55882 GCA_002079205.1 Phalaenopsis hybrid cultivar | reverse complement strand
ATATATATATATATATATATATATATATATTATTTTTTTATTTTACTAACTACCTTGCTCTGGCTGAAGAGGCTGGCAGGCACGGCAAACTCTAATGCTACCTTCCCGAAAAAGCCTTTCCCCAGCTATTCTTCAAGAATCCTCCACGCAGGCCAGCTTTTTATTAATAAATAAATGAATAAAATAAAAAATTGCTAGTTAATTTTAAATTGAATAACATGATTGGTTAATAATTAAATTATTATACACTAATACAAATTCAATTAAATCATCATGTATTCATAAGGATCATTTAACTAAATCCAGCTTATTAATGTCTGTCATTTAAATTCATTTATATTATTTAATAATTTAGATGTATTTAGCGATAACATATGAATTTTACATTTATTATATAGCTATAAATATTCTATTTTCTTACCTACTACATCTTGATGCATTTATCTATGGAAGATTAGATTTGCATGCATTCCACTCAATTCTTACATTTTTATTCCAGCCATTTTAAAGGTGGCGTGTATGTAAAAAATTAAAATTCACACGCCAGATATGTAAATATAAAATAATTGAGTGGGTTTGTCTGTAAATCTTTTGTAACAAAATATTACAACCTCTACTTTCATGACTCATCTCGGTGGCGCGGCTAGGGCAAACAATCGTTCGTGGAAGAGGGTATGCGGAGGGGGCAAAGCGACAATATTTCATTCAGAAAGTCGGGCAGTTGCGTATAACCCGCGGCCCAACTTTCACTCGAATTATTTAAAGCCAGACTGCCAACACAAACGAAAATAATAAAATAAAATAGTAGCCACGCGACAAAAAAGTGCTCCAAACACGAAAAATTATTGTATACGGACACCGCAGTAGATCGCGGTGATTTACAGTCAGGATGTATTTCAGTTTTTTTTTTTAAAAAAAAATTATTAAGTGAGGCCCACCAAAATACATCATCACCATAAATTACCTTGATATATGGTCAAGATCATGCATCTCTGCATGTGGTATACACATGTAATAATTTTTTGGAGACCCCTGTTTTGAAAGTTCTTATAATAAATTTGTAAGAAAAAGGCAGTTTGACCGAATAAAAATTTTGCAAATCAAGCCAATGTTTGCTGGAATTGCGTGCCCGTCAAGGACCCTTCGGCCTTCTCGGTCAGTACAGCTGCAANCTAGAACACTAAAATAGTCTAATTTAGTATGCTAGTCATGAAAATCTATAATATTAACATTAAGATGAAAAAGAAAAAATGGCCACATAGATTTGTGCAAAATAAAAATGTAATTAATTAATTAAATTTGGTGCTAACTGATTAAAATATTAAAATTTAGAATTATATGTATACCACTTTATTTATATGAAAAAATTTATATTTCATTTAATAGTTAAAATAGTTATATTTTTAACATGATACGAAAGATTTAGATATTATTAATTTTTTTAAAAAAAATATTTAGGTGTTAAATATATAAATACATAAGAATTGTGTTACATGTATGTAAACACCCATACGGGTTATTGTCCAGATCATGCAATGAATTTTAGGGTATGTTTGGGGCAACTGCAGCTTATTGAATAATTTGCTGATAAGCTAGGTGCAATGACTATTACAAATTTTTATTTTTTTGGAAAAGTCAGATCACTGTCAGAAAGTTGTCACCGCACTTGATAGATGCGATGTGAAAACGCTGTTTTCAATATAATCAAAATGCATAAGTTGTCAAAACGCAGTTTACCCAAACAGACGAGCACCAAATAAACTGTCCCAAACGGATCCATAATTTTTACATACATTCCACACTAAATGTGTTTTTCACTTTATAAAAGTTAAAATAGTTTTTTTTTTGTTTTTTATGTGACATTGAAGAGTTGAGAGGTATAAATGTAAATGACAAAGGTCAAGTGTTAGAAATGTGAATGCATAGGAATTAGGTGCGATAAATGTAAATGCCCCCATAAATAAACATAAAATAAAGAATTAATACAAACAAAAAGCAGCCGAGCAGTTGTGGCAACCAAATAATTCTTATTTATTTAAAAATCTAATATTTACACTTTTGGCATTAGCCGGTGTCAAATTGGGTTCATGAGTCAAGTTTGGATGACTCAAAATTAAACAAACCCAAAACTACTTCACCAGAACACGACCCAAATATTAAACGGGTCAGAAAGTTCAATCAAATTCGACCAGGCTTCAACTTGCTCACCCAAACCCAACCCATGACGCTCATTCACCAGGCCATAATAGATATTCATGTTGATTTAAAATCAAATTTAGGTTGATTTTGCGTCAATCTTGAGTAAGTTTCAGATCAACCCGGGTCATCTTCTTTGCAGGGCATGTTCAAGTCAAGTTCTAGTTGGAAGGTCCACCCAACCCCAACAAAAAGTTAAACATGTTAGTATCACTAAACCATACTCAAAATAAAATTTATTCGGGTCAACTGAAACCCAAATTTTTTATTTCAGTTTTGACGCGTGCTAGAAAATTCTGAGCGGTAGAGTAATGAATTATCATCTTAGCATTGCACAAGAATTCAACACATACATACACGTAAAAGAAAACAACCAGTAATGAAACTAGAAGTTTTTATGTGGAAAACGCATCAAGGGGAAAAAATCACAAAAGCTTACCCAGATATAAAAATCCACTCTATATTGATGATTGCAGCGACCCCTTGTTCCAAATACAGAAAATGATTACTAGATTTTTCAAATTACAACATCAACTGACGGCTTCCATTTGATGATGGTCAACTGTGATTGGTGGTGATCGACAACAATCAACAATTGACGAGGGTCAGGCAGTGCTTGACAGCAATCGGTGGTTGTCGACGACGGCCCGCAGCAGTACTCGACGACAGTTAATGGTTGTTGGTGGCAATCAACAGTTGTCAACGACGATTGATGACGATTGAAAATAATTGACCGTTGTCTGCGGATGTCAACGATGATCGACGATGGTCTACGGCCGTCGACCACAGTTAAATGAATCAGTTTGCAAGTTTGCTGAAATCAAATTTACATATGAGTTTTTAAATATTTCTTAGTAAAAGAATCATCTCGAAATCTATGTCATGCATCTACATTCAGAGTTTTTTTTTTTTAACACCTGAAAAAGAAATAGTTTTAATTTTAAAATGATAATGCTCATGACATTTTTAGTTTAATATTAAATATTTGGTTGTCTAAAAAGTTCGATACATAAATATTATATGAAAAAAAGAAGTTCGGTATGTATAATGCATGTAAATGCCCCAAATAAGAATAAAATTCCCGCACCGACTGCGCTTCCATCTTCCTCTTCTTCTTCTTCTTTCCCCCCTGCTCTGCTTATTCTCTCAAAGTCAACCTTTTCCTTTCTGTACACGTTGAAAACGACCACAGAACTCCCTGCAAACCAATGTAGAAAAACACAAAAGGCGCGCAGCTTCCTTCCCCTCTCCATCCCCTCTTCTCCCCCCCTTCATCCACTAATCTCCACTTCGCCACCTTCCCCCATCTCCAAAAACCCCATCTTTTCAATTTTCTGTCCATCCTCTTCCCAACAATCTCTCCCAATCATGCTCCCCGGTAACCACTGGGGCGGGCCATTAGAGATCCACGGCGACGAACCCGCCGACGACGAACAAAGCCGCAACCTTGATCTCGATCCTNCTAGAACACTAAAATAGTCTAATTTAGTATGCTAGTCATGAAAATCTATAATATTAACATTAAGATGAAAAAAAAAAATGGCCACATCGATTTGTGCAAACTAAAGATGTAATTAATTAATTAAATTTGGTGCTAATTGATAAAAATATTAAAATTTATAATTATACTTATACCACTTTATTTATATGAAAAAATGTATATTTCATTTACTAGTTAAAATAGTTATATTTTTAACGTGGTATGAAAGATTTAGATATTATTAATTAAAAAAAAGGTGTTAAATATATAAATACATAAGAATGGTGTTACATGTATGTAAACACCTCTACGATACAATGAATTTTAGGGTCTGTTTGGGGCAACTGCAACTTATTGAATAATCTGCTGATAAGCTAGGTGCGGTGACTATTACAAATTTTTATTTTTTTAGAAAAGCTAGACAGCTGTCAGAAAGCTGCCACCGCACTTGATAGATGCTGTGTGAAAACGTTGTTTTCAGCATTTTCAAAATGCATAAGTTGTCAAAACGCAGTTTATCCAAACAGGTCACATGCGTTTTCAAAACTCCGCCGCACCAAATACATACATACCACCCTAAATGTGTTTTTCAATTTATAAAAGTTAAAATAGTTTTTTTTTTTTTTTGCGAAATTGAAGAGTTAGAGGTATAAATGTAAATGACAAAGGTCAAGTGTTAGAAATGTGAATGCATAGGAATTAGGTGCGATAAATGTAAAGGCCCCCATAAATAAACATAAAATAAAGAATTAATTCAAACAAAAAGCAGCCGAGCAGTTGTGGCAACCAAATAATTCGTATTTTTTTAAAAATCTAATATTTACACTTTTGGCATTAGCCGGTGTCAAACTGGGTTCATGAGTCGAGTTTGGATGACTCAAAATTAAACGAACCCAAAACAACTTCACTAAAACGCGACCCAAATATTAAATGGGTCAGAAAGTTCAATCGAATTTGACCAGGCTTCAACGTGCTCACCCAAACCCAACCCATGTCGCTCATTCCATAGATCATAATAGATATTCATGTTGATTTCAAATCAAATTTAGGTTGATTTTGGGTTAATCTTGAGGCAGTTTCAGATCAACCCCGGGTCATTGTCTTTGCGGGGCATGTTGAAGTCAAGTTCGAGTTGGCGGGTCCACCCAAACCCAACAAAAAGTTAATTATGTTAGTATCACTAACACATACTTAATATAAAATTTATTAGGGTCAACTGAAACCCAAATTTTTTATTTCAGTTTTGACGCCTGCTAGAAAATTCTGAGTCGTAGAGTAATGAATTATCGTCTTAGCATTGCAAAAGAATTCAACACACACACACACATGTAAAAGAAAACAACCAGTAATGACACTAGAAATTTTTATGTGGAAAACACATAAAAAGGGAAAAAAATCACAAGAGCTGACACAAATATAAAAATCCGATGTATATTGATGATTACAGAGACCCTTTGTTTCAAATTCGGGAAATAATTACTTGGTTTTCCACGTTACAACATCAACTGTCGGCTTCCAGTCGATGGTGATTAACGGTGCTTATTAGTGCTGATCGACAGTGGTCAGCAGTTGACTACGATCAATACTGGTTGACGACGATCTACAATAGTGCTTGACAGCGGTCGGTGGTAGCGACAACGATCCGCAGCAGTGCTCAACGACAGTCGATGGTTGTCAGCGGCGATCGACAGTTGTCGACGACGATTGATAACGGTTGGTAGTAATTAACTCTTGTTTGTGGGTGTCAACAACAATCATCGACGGTGATCTATAGTGACAGGGGTGGTACTAGACTCAGCTCTTTCTCAAGCCTCTAGACTCCTCTCATGAGATGAGTGAGACTCTATTTATAGTGTTCTGGTACAATGAATGCAGAAATATGAAATACTTTGATCGAACGGTTCAGATAACTTTCTTCGATAAGACGTGATGAACGTTTGAGTGCCTGAACGATGTTGGAATTTATCAATCCTGGGCTTGTTGGATTTTTCTTATCGAGAAGCTCGATTCGATTATCGGCTTGTTAGATTCAGTATTTGTTTAACTTTCTAAATATGTTTAGAAAACTTTCAAGTGTAATTTGATGACCGGATATAAGCTTGATTTAACTTAGATTGGAATAATTTTGACAAAATTGGGTTCTTCTTGCCAATTCAATCAGTTTGCAAGTTTGCTGAAATCAGAGTTATGGATGAGTTTTTATCGAGTTTTAAATATTTTTTGGTAAAAAAATTGTCTCGAAATCTATGTCATGCATCGAGATTTATGTTGAAAGCTCAAGATTTGTTGTATCAACTTTGAATTGAATTGGCTTGCGGAGTTTTTTTTAAACACATGAAAAAAAGAATTAGTTTTAATTTTAAAATGATAATGATGATGACATTTTTAGTTTAATTTTAAATATTTGGTTGGCTAAAAAGTTCGATACATAAATATTATATGAAAAAAAGAAGTTTGGTATGTATAATGCATGTAAATGCCCCAAATAAGAATAGAATTCCCGCACCGACTGCGCTTCCATCTTCCTCTTCTTCTTCTTCTTTCCCCCCTGCTCTGCTTATTCTCTCAAAGTCAACCTTTTCCTTTCTGTACACGTTGAAAACGACCACAGAACTCCCTGCAAACCAATGTAGAAAAACAGAAGAGGCGCGCAGCTTCCTTCCCCTCTCCATCCCCTCTTCTCCCCCCCTTCATTCACTAATCTCCACTTCGCCACCTTCCCCCAATCTCCAAAAACCCCATCTTTTCAATTTTCTGTCCATCCTCTTCCCAACAATCCCTCCCAATCATGCTCCCCGGTAACCACTGGGGCGGGCCATTAGAGATCCATGGCGACGAAACCGCCGAAGATGAACAAAGCCGCAACCTTGATCTCGATCCCCACGCCCTCAGCCGCCGGCAATACCTCGACGAAACGCAGCAGAGCTGGCTTTTAGAACCACAGCTGGCTAAGAAGCGAAAGAACAAGTATGTTGACTTAGGCTGCTTCGTCTGCAAACGCAAACTCCTCTGGTGGATTCTCTGGGCCGCGCTCGCCTCCTTCGTCCTCATCGGAGTTCCCATAATCATATCCAAATCCTTGCCCAAACACAAGCGAGCTCCGCCGCCCCCCGACGAGTACTCCAAAGCGCTGCATAAAGCTCTGCTTTTCTTCAACGCCCAGAAATGTAACACCTTATTGCTCTCCGATACATTCACTTCATTTCCACATCATCTTTCAGATAATTTCAGATGAATTCATTGTACAGCTGGAAGATTACCGAAGAACAATGGGATTTCATGGCGAGGGGACTCGGGGCTGGGAGACGGGTNAAGCGCTGCATAAAGCTCTGCTTTTCTTCAACGCCCAGAAATGTAACACCTTATTGCTCTCCGATACATTCAATTCATTTCCACATCATCTTTCAGATAATTTCAGATGAATTCATTGTACAGCGGGAAGATTACCGAAGAACAATGGGATTTCATGGCGAGGAGACTCTGGGCTGAAAGACGGGGTGGGAGAGACAGAGCTGAAGCATGGATTGGTGGGAGGGTATTACGATGCCGGAGATAATATAAAGTTCCATTTTCCGATGGCTTTCTCCATGAGTCTGCTGAGCTGGTCGGTGGTGGAGTATAGCAGCAAATATAAGGCGCTGGGAGAGTATGATCATGTCAGAGACATCATTAAATGGGGGACTGATTATCTTCTCCTCACCTTCAATTCCTCTGCTACAAACATTGACAAGATTTATGCGCAGGTAACAGCTTTGATTCCCTCTAATGGCTGCTCCGATTGCAAAATTCATGTTTTTTTTTTCTATTACCAGGTGGGCGTGGCGAAGACCAACTCCACCACCGCCGACGACCACTACTGCTGGCAACGTCCGGAAGACATGTCGTACCCCCGCCCCGTCATCTCCGTCACCTCCGCCCCTGATCTCGCAGCCGAAATCTCCTCCGCCCTGGCCTCCGCCTCCATCGTCTTCCGCGACAATCCATCCTACTCCTCCCGCCTCCTCCGCGCCGCCTCCGCCGCCTTCAAATTCGCCCGCAGCGCCTCCCGCCGCTCCCCCTACTCGCGCAACAACCCCGACATCTCCTCCTTCTACAACTCCTCCGGCTACTGGGACGAGTACATGTGGAGCGCCGCCTGGATGTATTACGCCACCGGGAACTCGAGTTTCGCCACCTTCGCCACCGATCCCCGGCTGCCGAAGAACGCGAAGGCCTTCGGGAGCGTGCCAGACCTCGGGGTGCTCAGTTGGGATAATAAGCTCCCGGCGGCGATGCTGATTTGGACGAGGTTCAGGATTTTTCTGAACCCCGGCTATCCGTACGAGGAGTCGCTCCGGGGGTATTTTAATGCTACCGGGCTTAATATGTGCGCTAATCTTAGAAGGTTTAATGTCTTCAATTATACAAAAGGTTTGCGTTTAATTTTTATTTATATGTTATTTGTAGGGAATGATTTTTTGTGTTTTAATGGGGAGGAGGTTATTTCGGGATTATTGAACTGAAACTGCGGAGATTATTAAAGAAAAACTTATATATTCCACTTGAATAATTTCAAAAAATCGAGAAATAATCCTGAAATAATATTTACGATTCTACTTCAATAAACCCGAAATAATACCGTAGAGGTTATTTTGGGGTTATTTTTGGGTTATTAAAGTGAAATATATGAGCTTCTCCTCAATAATTTTGAAATAACCCCAAAATAACATCTATGGCGTTATTTTGGGTTTATTGAAGTAGAATCTCGGAGGTTATTTCGGGGTTATGCAGAGTCCGCGATTCCACTTTAATAATTTTTTAGGCGGGTCTGATGTAACACATATGACAATATATTATTGGTAGTACGCACGTAGAGTTACGTCCAGAGTCCGGATAGAAAAATTTTTCTTTTTGAGGATCTCATTTCGAGCGTGCTGAGCTGAGATCGGCTCGAAATTGGCTTGAATAGATTTGGTGTCGCTCGAATCGACCTGTGGCTTGTTATATTTGATTTGAAGCCGAGCTGGCTCGACATTGAATCGAGCATGATCCGGTTTGAAATCGAAACGGGTGACTCAATTTATGTTATTTGAATCCTTTCTAGCTCGAAATTGGCNGCTTAATATGTGCGCTAATCTTAGAAGGTTTAATGTCTTCAATTATACAAAAGGTTTGCGTTTAATTTTTATCTATATGTTATTTGTAGCGAATGATTTTCTATTCGTACTCTATAATATGTCGTCATGTGCTACATCATGAAGGTTATTTCGAGGTTATTGAAGTTGAATTACAGAATATTTTTCATGATTATAAAAAAAAAAAACTCATTTATTCTACTTCAATAACCCCTAAATAACCTCTATGATTCTACTTTAATAAAATCAAAGAGATTATTTCAAGATTATTTTTGAATTATTTTGAGGTTATTGAAATGGAATATATAGATTTCTCTTTAATAATCCCAGAATCATCTCAAAATAAAATCAGCCGTCTTGAACAGCGGAAGTTATTTTAGGATTATTTTGGGGTTATTTCGAAGTCGGAGATTCTACTTTAATATTTTTTAGGTGAGCTCGATATAACACACATGACGATATATTACTGATAGTCCACATGTAGAGGTACGTCCAAAGTTAGGATAGAAAATTTTTCCTAGTTGAGGATCTCATTTCGAGCGTGCTGAGTTGAGGTTGACTCAAAATTTGTCTGGATAGATTTAGTGCCGCTCGAATTGACTGGTGGCTCGTTATATTTGACTTGGAGCCGAGCCAGCTCGAAATTGAATTGAACTTGATCCAGCTCAAAGTCGAACTCAAATTTTGTTATTTTGATCCTTTCCCGCTCGAAATTGGTCCTCGGTGACTTGTTATATTAAATTTTATTTATATATATATTATAAATAGAGAATTTTACCAGCCATTCTCAAGCCAGTTCGTACCAATTCGTGTATGGCTTGTAATAAATTTGATCCAAACTATCGGCTCATAGCTTGGCTCGTTAAAATTCAAATTACTTTTTCGAGCGATTAACGATCTTCGAGCAAAATTCACAGCCCCGATTAGCTGTTATGATTGACTCAAAATAAATTAAATGATTTTTAAAACTGTAAATAATGTTTTGCATTAATCCCATTATTTTTAATTTTGTAAATTAAATCATNTATATATATAGATATAATTTTTATAAATAAAGAAATTCATAAGGCATTCTCAAGCCAACACTATGGCTCGAAACAAATTTGATCCTAACTTTTGGCGTATAGCTCGACTCGTTAAAATCAAATTGCTTTTCGAGGGATTAACGATCTTCGAGCAAAATTCACAGCCCTGATTAGGTGTTATGATTGACTCAAAATAAATCAAATGATTTTTAAAGCTCTAAATAATGTTTTGCATTAATTCCATTATTTTTAATTTTTTAATTACATCATAATTAACTGTTAGGTGGGATGCCGGAGCTGAATCATGGCCGGCCACAACCGCTGCAGTATGTAGTGAACGCGGCTTTTCTGGCTAGTTTATACGCGGATTATATGGACGCCACGAAGGTACCCGGCTGGAATTGCGGCCCTTATTACTTCTCCGCTGACGTTCTTCGCTCTTTCGCCGCTTCACAGGTACTGTTTGATTTTACGGTTAAATAAATTTTCGTTATTTTTTCNTAATTTATACGCGGATTATATGGACGCCACGAAGGTACCCGGCTGGAATTGCGGCCCTTATTACTTCTCCGCCGACGTTCTGCGCTCCTTCGCCGCTTCACAGGTACTGTTTGATTTTACGGTTAAATAAATTTTCTTTAATTTTTTTTTAATTTTGGAAATTTACATATTTATACCACACGATTCATATGAATTTATATATTTAACACCTAAAGTTTGATTTTTACATACTTAATATTGACCCATGAATGTAGGGCTGTCAAAACGGCTCGTTGTTCGCGAACAGCTCGTGTTCTGCTCGTTCGCTAAGCTAACGAGTCACGAGCCGAACACGAAAAAATATTTGTTCGTACGTGTTCGGCTCGAAATACTACCATTAATTATATATATATCTTTGATGAGTAGTATTTTTTAAAAAAAATTAATTGACCACAAGGCTATAAAGATTTATAATCAATTAAAAGTATTAATTAAGAAAATAGAATAAAAATTATTAAATTAGATTCAAACGATATTTTAAATCTTGCCCCAATCCTTATCATCTTATGACTACTTGATTAGGGTTGTCAAAATGACTCTTTGTTCGTTAACGGCTCGTGTTCGGCTCGCTAAGCAAACGAGCTGGACACAAACACACTTCTTGAGCTTGAAATATAAACGAGCCGAACACGAGCTAAGACTGGGCTCGCTGTGTTCGGCTCTTTTACACCCCTACATGCATGAAAGATGTATTTGGATTTAAAAGTTGAGTGATATGCACGTACATATCAAAGTTTAGGTATTAGGTTTGTAAATAGATAATAATTGTGTGGTATATATGTAAATGCCACTTTCGTATACTGAAATGAAAAAAGATGTTTGGATATTTTATCAGATTTCTATATATAAATACCTAAGAGTTCTTTGGTGTATGTGTAAATTTCCCTTTTAATTATTATGAGTCTCAAAGTTATTGAATTCGATTTGTAATTAGTATATAATATAAATAGGGCTGTCTAAAGAGCTCGTTGTTCTTGAGTAGCTCGTGTTCAGCTTGTCAATAAGCTCATATTTGATTCATTCGCTAAATTAACGTGGCGAACACGGATAATTTTTTTTATGCTCGATATATAAACGAGGCGAGCACGAACAAAGATTTGTTCATTCGAGTTCGANTACAAAGATTTATAATCAATTAAAAGTATTAATTAAGAAAATAGAATAAAAATTATTAAATTAGATTCAAACAATACTTTAAATCTTGCCCCAATTTTTATCATCTTATGGCTACGTGATTAGGGTTGTCAAAGTGACTCTTTGTTCGTGAACGGCTCGTGTTCGGCTCATTCGCTTAGCGAGCCGAACACGGCTTAGACTGGGCTCGCTGTGTTAGGCTCGTTTACAAACCCTACATGCATGAAATATGGATTTGGATTTAAAAGTTGAGTGATATGCATGTACAAATCAAAGTTTAGGTATTAGGTTTGTAAATAGATAATAATTGTGTGGTATATATGTAAATGCCACGTAGATGTTTGGATATTTTATCGGATTTCTATATATAAATACGTAAGAGTTTTTTGGTGTATGTGTAAATTTCCCTTTTAATTATTATGAGTCTATTGAATTCGATTTGTAATTAGTATAATATAAATAGGGCTGTCTGAAGCGTGTTCGGCTCGTTAATAAGCTCATATTTGATTCGTTCGCTAAATTAATGAGGCGAACGCGGATAATTTTTTTATGCTCGATTTGTTCANGCCTACAAAGTTTTATGATCAATTAAAATTGTTAATTTAAAAAATAGAATAAAAAATATATTAAATTATATTTAATTAATATTTTACTATAAACAAGATTTAAATCTTGTCAGAACCTTTAACATCCTAAGGCTCTTTATTCAGTTCGACTCGCTGAGCAAACAAGTCGAACACGAACACATTTCTTGTGTTCAAAACATAAACGAGACGAACACGAACAGTGATATTTTTTAACGATTTGAACACGTGTTGAGCCTGGGCTCGCTCGAGTTCGGCTCTTTTACAGCCCTAAATATAAATGCCAATTAATTCTGAAACATCACTAATCTTAAAGTAAATTATTGCATCACTCAGGAAAATAAAGCTCCCTATTTCTCTGAATTCATCATTGCAGATCAACTATGTTCTCGGAGATAATCCGCGAAAGATGAGCTACGTGGTTGGCTACGGCCGGAACTACCCTCGCCATGTCCACCACCGCGGGGCTTCCATCCCGCACAACGGCGTCAAGTATTCCTGCACTGGTGGCTGGAAATGGCGCGACGCCAAGACGCCGAACCCAAACACCATTACCGGCGCCATGGTCGGCGGGCCGGATAAGCACGACGGCTTCTCCGATGTTCGCACAAACTATAATTACACAGAGCCGACGCTGGCCGGCAATGCAGGCCTCGTTGCTGCTCTGATATCACTCACTGCCACCGGAGGGTCTGGAATTGATAAAAATACTATCTTTGCGTCTTTGCCGCCGCTCTTTCCGGCGGCGCCGCCGCCTCCTCCGCCGTGGCAGCCTTAAGATTTATTAATTCTTTCTTTCCTTTTCTAAAAAGTTGAAAAAATTTGTTCATTAGCACGGGTGGTATCACTGAATAAATTGTATTGAAACTAAATATCTTGATATTACAAAACAAATGTGAGCAAAATTTGTTCACATTTATGAACAAAATGTGGGAAAAAATTTTGCATCATGAGTCATCATGATGTCTCGTGATACAAAATTTTATTAGGAGTTCAACACAATGTGTCGTGTGTATGGTCCGACTCCACTAAAGACAGAAGACTAAATTATTTAATGCATGACATACCGGACTGTACACGTGATGCATTGTGATTGGAGTCGCAATATAATTTTGCATCAGAACTCCTAATGCAATATTTTTTCAAAATATGGAGATTTAGCCACTGTTAAGTAATATATTTCTGGCTCGAAGCAATCATGACAGAATATTACAAACCACTGCATAAATATTTGGGGTGGTTTAAACCGCTATGTAGTAGTTTAAGTTTTATAAGAATTAAGTATTATTTATCTTATATGATTAATATTGATTTAATTTCATGAATCTTTCATTTGATTTTGATTTTTAAGTTTCATCTTTTAAATTTGCTCAATTAAATAAAAGTTTAGACATACAAATATGTGAAAATCAAATATTTATGTTCTAAAAGTNATATATATATATATATATATATATATATATATATATATATATATATATATATATAATTAATGAATAGTATTTTTAAAAGATTTAAATAACTATGAGGCTACAAAGTCTTATGATAAATTAAAATTGTTAATTTAAAAAATAGAATAAAAAATATATTAAATTATATTTAAATAATATTTTAATATAAACAAGATTTAAATCTTCTTGGAACCCTTAACATTCTAAGGCTCTTTATTCACCAACAGTTCGTGTTCGACTCGCTGAGCAAACAAGTCGAACACAAACACATTTCTTGTGTTCAAAATGTAAACAAGTCGAACACGAACAGTGATATTTTTTAACAATTTGAACACGTGTTTAACCTGGGCTCGCTCGAGTTCGGCTCCTTTACAGCCTTAAATANCTTTATATATATATATATATATATATAGATAATGAATAGTATTTTTAAAAGATTCAAATAACTATGAGGCTACAAGCCTACAAAGTTTTATGATCAATTAAAATTGTTAATTTAAAAAATAGAATAAAAAATATATTAAATTATATTTAATTAATATTTTACTATAAACAAGATTTAAATCTTGTCAGAACCTTTAACATCCTAAGGCTCTTTATTCAGTTCGACTCGCTGAGCAAACAAGTCGAACACGAACACATTTCTTGTGTTCAAAACATAAACGAGACGAACACGAACAGTGATATTTTTTAACGATTTGAACACGTGTTGAGCCTGGGCTCGCTCGAGTTCGGCTCTTTTACAGCCCTAAATATAAATGCCAATTAATTCTGAAACATCACTAATCTTAAAGTAAATTATTGCATCACTCAGGAAAATAAAGCTCCCTATTTCTCTGAATTCATCATTGCAGATCAACTATGTTCTCGGAGATAATCCGCGAAAGATGAGCTACGTGGTTGGCTACGGCCGGAACTACCCTCGCCATGTCCACCACCGCGGGGCTTCCATCCCGCACAACGGAGTCAAGTATTCCTGCACTGGTGGCTGGAAATGGCGCGACGCCAAGACGCAGAACCCAAACACCATTACCGGCGCCATGGTTGGCGGGCCTGATAAGCACGACAGCTTCTCCGACGTTCGCACAAACTATAATTACACGGAGCCGACGCTGGCCGGCAATGCCGGCCTCGTTGCTGCTCTGATTTCACTCACTGCCACNCTACGTGGTTGGCTACGGCCGGAACTACCCTCGCCATGTCCACCACCGCGGGGCTTCCATCCCGCACAACGGCGTCAAGTATTCCTGCACTGGTGGCTGGAAATGGCGCGACGCCAAGACGCCGAACCCAAACACCATTACCGGCGCCATGGTCGGCGGGCCGGATAAGCACGACGGCTTCTCCGATGTTCGCACAAACTATAATTACACAGAGCCGACGCTGGCCGGCAATGCAGGCCTCGTTGCTGCTCTGATATCACTCACTGCCACCGGAGGGTCTGGAATTGATAAAAATACTATCTTTGCGTCTTTGCCGCCGCTCTTTCCGGCGGCGCCGCCGCCTCCTCCGCCGTGGCAGCCTTAAGATTTATTAATTCTTTCTTTCCTTTTCTAAAAAGTTGAAAAAATTTGTTCATTAGCACGGGTGGTATCACTGAATAAATTGTATTGNCCTCTTTCCGGCGGCGCCGCCGCCTCCTCCGCCGTGGCAGCCTTAAGATTTATTAATTCTTTCTTTCCTTTTTCTAAAAAGTTGAAAAAATTTGTTCATTAGCATGGGTGGTTTCACTGAATAAATTGTATTTAAACTAAATATCTTGATATTACAAAACAAATGTGAGCAAAATTTGTTCACATTTATGAACAAAATGTGGGAAAAAATTTTGCATCAAGAGTCATCATGATGTCTCGTGATACAAAATTTTATTAGGAGTTCAATCATAATGTGTCATGTGTATGGTCCGACTTCACTAAATGCAGAAGACTAAATTATTTAATGCATGGCGGACCGGACCGTACACGTGATGCATTGTGATTGGAGTCTCAATATAATTTTGCATCAGAACTCCTAATGCAATATTCTTTTCAAAATGTGGAGATTTAGCCACTGTTAAATATCTTTCTAGCTCGAAGCAATCATGACAGAATATTACAAACCACTGCATAAATATTTGGGGTGGTTTAAACCGCTATGTAGTAGTTTAGGTTATATAAGAATTAATAATTATTTATCTTATATGATCGATATCGATGTAATTTCATGAATCTTTCATTTGATTTCGATTTTTAAGTTTCATCTTTTAAATTTGCTCAATTAAATAAAAGTTTAGATCATACAAATATGTGAAAATCANACATATATATATATATATATATATATATATATATATATCTCACAATTGTCTAAAGTCAAGAAACTGTTTGGCAATGAATTTAGTAAATCCTGTAAAATTATTTGATAATTTCTATGAGGATTTAAAAAACCGTTGGACTTAAATAACAAATCATAATAGAATTTGGTAAATCATGTGAATTTGATTTCTCAAAATGTTTCAAAATACACAAAATCAGCTAACTTCTTAAATTCAATTAACATTTCATTTCAAATTATGATAATTAATAATTATATATATATACTAAATTAATTAATTATTAATACAAATTTTATTAAATTATTTATTAAATAGAAGTTATATTATTTTTAAAAAAATAAATAATGAACGATGCAGTCGTATTGGAGCTAGCTAAGAACTCAACGATGGGATCGCGGCTAATGGAAACCCCAAACTCCTGTTTTTCTCCCTCTTCCACTCCTCTCCTGCCCGCAACCATTGACTAGCTAAGAACTCAACGATGGGATTTACTAAATCCACCAATTTATTGGATTTAGTAAATCTGGGATTTAAAGCCGAAATCCTTGAAATCTTGATTTATCAAATCTAAGGTTTTATTTTGTCAAAAATGACTGTTTGGCAAAAATTAGGTTAAATCGAGCTTAAATCCCGCTCTAAATATGTTACTAGGCAAGCCCTATAACTGTGAGTTTAGCTCGAAGATTGATTTGAATTTCGGCTCGAATCGAGATCTGATCGAAATAAACTAATTGAGCTACAAGCCAAAATTTTGGATCAAGTTTTTTTAGCCGGTTTCATGCTCACCCTAGTGATATTAGGGCTATGAATTTAGTGAATTAAGTTCGAAGATTGTTACTCATTTATAGTGATTCAAATTTTGGCTCTGATTGAGATCGGATCAAAATAAATAAGTCGAACTATGAGTTAAAATTTTGGATTGAATTTTTTTGATATGATTTGAAGCTAATCCCAACTATGCTCGAAATTGGATGATTGACAACCCTAATGAAACTGCATTTTGCATTGTATTTTCACATAAAAATCTTATTTAAATAAAGCAACGGCTTAATTTTTATTGGGGCTGAAGAGCTTTCTACCACCCAAATATAAGTATGGTATGCTTTGTATGTAAATCTCTTACGCTAATGCTTTACAACATAGTGAATTACTAATAATATATCATATTTTGCTGATGTGTGCTAGAAAATTCACGGCAGCAGATTACCAGATTATCTTCTTAGTGTGGAACAAAGATTTAGCATAAACTCAGAAGAGAAAAAACAATCAGTAGTGACACCATAAATTTTTAGGTGAAAAACCAGTAAAGAGAAAAAACGCATTGCCTAGCCCAGCTAAAGAAATCCACATGTAGATTATGTACATAAGCACCTTTCGGTTTCTTTGGGGAGCATTTTTCGTAAAACCCAACATATGTTGTGAGCCCAAGCTTTCCAACGTGCCCATGAGACCAACTAATCCATACATAATTCCACTATTAAATGAGATGAGTGGCAAAATATTTCATTTTAATCTCAAAATTTATATATGACTTAATTTAGTCGCCACGAAAGAGCTCTTAAAAGCCTGCAATAGAAGCTTGATGATTAATTTGATATTTTTATGAACATGTGAGAATAACCAGTGAACTATTTTCACTCACTATTTCACACGCACGCACTATATACTATATTCACTGTTGATGTATAATCAACAAGCCCATGAGCATCTCCATCAGAAACTTGAAAATTATAGCAGTAATTTGGAACATGTGTTGAGCTTAAAAATTGTGTTCTGCTCATTTGCTTAACTAGCCGAACACGAGTTGTTCACGAATAATAAGTCATTTTGAAAATCTTAGTGACAGCCCAAGATCTTTAGAGTATTGCGAGATTTAAATCTTATTATTTATANTACAATACAATATATATATATATATATATATATATAATCCTGTAAAATTATTTGATAATTTCTGTTAGGATTTAAGATATGTACGGCCGTTGGACTTAAATAACAAATCATAATAGGATTTGGTAAATCGTGTGAATTTGATTTCTTAAAATGTTTCAAAATACACAAAATCAGCTAACTTCTTGAATTCAATTAACATTTCATTTCAAATTATGATAATTAAAAATTATATATTTACTAAATTAATTAATTATTAATACAAATTTTATTAAATTATTTATTAAATAGAAGTTAAATAATTTTTAAAAAACAAATAATGAACGATGCAGTCGTATTGGAGCTAGCTAAGAACTCAACGATGGGATCGCGGCTTATGGAAACCCCGAACTCCCTTTTTTCTCCCTCTTCCACTCCTCTCCTGCCCGCAACCATTGAGGAAGTTAACTTAATCGATTTACTAAATCCACCAATTTATTGGATTTAGTAAATCTTGGATTTAAAGCCGAAGTCCGTGAAATCTAGATTTATCAAATCCAAAGTTTTATTTTGTCCAAAATGACTGTTTGACAAAAATAAGGTTAAATCGAGCTTAAATCCCGCTCTAAATATGTTACTAGGCAAGCCCTATAACTGTGAATTTAGCTCAAAGATTGATTTGAATTTTGGCTCGAATCGAGATCTGATCGAAATAAACAAACTGAGCTACAAGCCAAAATTTTGGATTAAGTTTTTTTAGCCGGTTTCAAGCTCACCCTAGTGATATTAGGGCTATGAATTTAGTGAATTAAGTTCGAAGATTATTGCTCATTTTATAGTGATTCAAATTTTGGCTCTGATTGAGATCGGATCGAAATAAATAAGTCGAACTATGAGTTAAAATTTTGGATTGAATTTTTTTGATATGATTTGAAGCCGATCCCAACTTGGCTCGAAATTGGATGATTGACAACCCTAATGGGACTGCATTTTACATTTTTTTTTTCACATAAAAATCTTATTTAAATAAAGCAACGGCTTAATTTTTATTGCCGCTGAAGAGCTTTATACCACCCAAATATAAGTATGGTATGCTTTGTATGTAAATCTCTTACGCTAATGCTTTACAACATAGTGAATTACTAATAATATATCATACTTTGTTGATGTGTGCTAGACAATTCACAGCAGTAAATTAGCAGATTATCGTCTTAGTGTGGAGCAAAGATGAAGAGAAAACAATCAGTAGTGACACCATAAATGTTAAGGTGAAAAACCTGTAAAGAGAAAAAAATGCATTGCCTAGCCCAGTTAAAAAAATCCACATGTAGATTGTATACATAAGCAACTTTCCGTTTCTTTGGGGAGCATTTTTCATAAAACCCAACATATGTTGTGAGCCCAAGCTTTCCAACATGACCATGAAACCAACTAATCCATATATATTTCCACTATTAAATGAGATAAGTGGCGAAATATTTCATTTCAATCTCAAAGTTTATATGATTTAATTTAGTCGCCACGAAAGAGCTCTTAAAAGCCTGCAAATAGAAGCTTGGTGATTAATTTGATATTTTTATGAATTTTTTTACTATAATGTTCTCATGTGAGAATAAGCAGGGAACTATTTTCACTTACTATTTCACACGCACACACTACATACTATATTCAATGTTGAAGTATAATCAACAAACCCAACAGCATCCATCACAAACTTTAAAATAATAGCAGTAATTTGGAACATGTGTTTAAATCATTTATACATCGAGCTAAAAAATTATGTTCAGCTCATTTGCCTAACTAGCCAAACACGAGTTGTTCACGAATAATAAGTCATTTTGAAAAATCTTAGTGACAGCCGTAAGATCTTAAGAGTATTGCGAGATTTAAATCTTATTATTTATATTAAATTTAATATATTTATATTTTATTGTTTAATTAGTTATTTTAATTTATTATAAATCTTTATAGCTATCTAGTCAATTATATTATTTAAAAATAATATTCATTAATTTTATATATATATATATATATATATATAATTTAATTATTTCGAGCTAAAACGCGCTAAACACGGACAAACAAATCTTTATTTATGTTCGACTCGTTTATATATTGAGCATAGAAAAAATTGTTCGTTTTTTACTCATTTATTTAGTGAACGAATCGAACACAAATTATGTAACCAGTCGAACACGAGCTGTTCACGAATTTTGATGATCTAGTGCCAAGAGGTACAGCATATGAAACCATTTCCGTTTCAACATGAATTTTGAGAAAGGTTTTTAGCTTTGTTTCCTGTAGTTCTTTTTTTTTATTATTAGTGATTGTAAAATAAAATCAAGAAATGTTCTGAATGTTAAATAATTCTCTTTCTCTCTAAGGAGCAGATGGGCAATGAAAAAGGCTTGTATTGGCATAGCACAAATTAGGGGTTATGCAGGTGGGAATGCAATGGTGTTCCAAATCTCTCTACTGTCATTTGTTTCTTGGATTTTTTATATGAAGTGGCAGCCTGACGTAGAACCAATGAAGCTCAGGTTGCACTTTGTTTTAATATATGATTTTAATATATCACTCTACTGTCGCGAATTCTCGGACACGCAACAAGAATCATGTACATGTTAACGAAGTCCTGCTAAACAAACAAGGAGTGTTTTGGCACTTATGGAGATCAAATGTACGATTTACGACGAATGTAAACAAATGCATCATCAAGATCAATACCAGCAAATATATATCTTAATATACACTATTGAATAAGATAAATGTCAAAGCCAAGATGTGAGGCAAGGATTGGGTCGAACACAAACGATGACGATGTTAGACAACAAAGAAAAATGCCGATTGTGACATTAAAAGTAGGCATCTTTGTAAATTGCATAATTTGGGGAAGTTCATGTGACAATTTATTCTAAATTCTTCCCATTTGGGAAGATTCATAATGCTAAAAATATAAACTAAACCCTCTATATTTATTTCTTCTGCAGGAGTAGCACAAAAGCTTTGCAAAAGCTGCATTACTCATTCTAAAGGGTTTCTACAATATCAAACTACCCTTTTAGGTTATTTATTATCCAAATAAGATTCAAAGCAATCTAATATAAAACCAAAAACTCAATTTATTAGGAACTTCGGCTGACTGTTAAAATGACAAAAACTGAAAAGCCGAAACATAAGATTCCAAAAATCTCTTTTAATATCTATAGAAATTAATAAAAATTTTCAAAAATAGATTTCAGAACATTAAAGATTCTATATTTAATTACAATTAATTAAATATCCAAAGAAAAACTATAGAATTTCTTTTTAATGCCAACAAATCATTTTTTAAGGTTAATAAGTGAAACTAAACTATAGTTTAAAAAAAAAAAAAAAAAACAGGACTGGTAGCCTTCACCTGGATTTGTCAAGATTAAGTTTTAGGACTTTAAAATCAAGAACACAGTAACCATTCAGTAGATGGTTTTAACTATACATGCGGATCACAGATACCTAAAGAAGTATTTAAAAGAAAAAAAGGAGGTGCGGAAATGGTGGTGATTAAGCCGTACTTGTATGGAGTGTGTCTTCATTTCTCTTGGCTTGAATATTGGAGCTTCATTTCCCTTGGCATGGGGGTTTAGCGAGCAACTTCTTCGGCAGCTTGTCCAGAGGGGTTGTTTTCAGCAGAAAAAGCCTGGAAGCTCGCTCCTGCAGTGTGCCGCCGCACTTCAGGCCCCTTGCCTGCAGCTCCATCTTTAGCCTGTCCATGCCAAGAACCTGCGACAACAGTTTGTTAAGAGAATTCCACTTTGCATGAATCAACATATTTTGTTAAGAGAATTCCACTTTGCATGAATCGACATATTTGGTGACATCTCGTTCATTATGCATTGTTTGTTTTTTTTTTATTTGATTTGAATTTTTTTTATGATCATATTTGATGAACAAGGCTTTATCAAAAAACTACAACATATCGGAAAAAAAACCCCTAACCAAATATATTTTAAAATAAAAAATCATATTAAATAGTAGTTCAAGCTTTTAGTATCCCACCGATCAAATGTTCAAATCATGCATATTGCCCTTTAAGCTCAACTTTTCCGAAAAAAAAAAAACCCTAAAGAGCCATTTGGGATATGTCAAGATCAGGCCCCCGAGGCTCATAATTAATCAAAACGAAAATAAACGGTCAGACGGTGGAAAGTAAATTTTCTATGACTAATAATTTATCATCCAATTGAAATGAAAGAGCAACTAAATAAAGTAAGTTAGATTTTTACAATAAAATTTAGCTTATTTCTGATTGTTCGAGACTGCTATAAATATTTTCTATTATATTGTTCATATTTTAATCAAATAGTTAAAACCTGAAATGTTAGTTTAGAACAAAATTAAACTAATCATAGTTAGTGAATACTCATATTACTAAAGTACATAACACAATGAAAAAATAATAATTTGTATACTAATTGAACTGCATGTAAATCAATCAAGAAGATTTGACAGTTTGTACTGTTTTAATATGATCATTCAAAGTGATTCAAAACATTAATTATGTCTTACTATATTATTTACATATCAATATCTTTTTAATCTATATACAACCGCCCCAAGAGCATCATCTAAACCTGTATCAATGAACGTATATCAGTATTAATATCATTTTCTATTTATATAAACGAATATGTTACGCCCTTACAAGCATCGGTCCACCCTTGACCAACTGGAAGCAGTATAACTGGCTCATAGGCAGGCCGGTCTGGGTGACGAGAAGAAGTGGAACAGATAGGCGAAGCCACAAAAGAAGAAAAGGAAAGGGTGGGGTCCACTAAGGCCATAATCACCTATGCAAGGAGAAGAGATTAAAGAAGTTTGAAGGGAAAATTAGGAAGGAAAGTTTTTAAAATGCTGTGAGAGGATTTTATTAGGGTGGAACTTAGGGTTTGCTTTCTTTTATGCATGGTTTATTGTAGCTGTTGTTTTTCTTTCTTCTTGTCTAGTGACGTCTAGGGTATGAGAGAGGCTATCTACCTCTCGGATAGTAGAGCAATTTTGTATCTTGATTGTTTCTTTTGATCTTTCGTAAGAGTAGCCCTCATTTGTGTTTTTTTCACCTATCTATTGTCATTTCGTTGTGGTTTGTTTGTTGATTTTGGGTTCGAGGCGCATTAGGGTACTTTTGGATTCCTCCGCTAATGTGATAAAAAGGTGAACTTCATCACAGTCAAGCATGCACAGACACTCAATCACTCTATACAATACTTAATAAATAATGCATAAAACATTTCAAATTAAGACACTACAAATATTGATATCGAAATGACCAATAACATTTCAATAATAATTCATACAATTTGTTTATAATGGACACACAAATACTAATATAACTTAAAAGTACGAGCACTCACCTTTCTTAATTAGCTTAAAAATTAATCTTTTTATTCCTACTTCACCTTCTTTAGGTTGACATCTATAAAAAAGAAAGTTTATAATAATTAATTATATGTTTAGTTCTTTTTTATGCTTATGTCTATATTTAATCCTAACATCGCCTTTCTATTATTTATTTAATTAAATTTCACTCTACTTAATTAATGATTATAATAAGTTTTATTTATTTATATTTAACAAGTCTTTATTTCATACTTAATGAGTTTATTTACTCTTATAACGATTATTATTAACATATATAAATAAATCATACCTCTCAACCTTTGATTCAACCCTCAACACCCCCCAATCAAACTCTTGGCATTATACCAAACCGCAAAACCACAAAGGAAGTTGCAGCAAGAGGAGTGCTGCTTGACCGCCAACTTATTGGTTCACCCTTTTCGCACAAGAAATGAGATAAGAAAAGAAGTTTTCCAGTTCTTTGCACGTGAGCCCCTTTCCTGAAATTCAAGCCGCTCGATTCGACTCTACACTTGCACGCGACAGCTCCTTCCTCTCTTCCTTTTGATCGCACCCGCACAATATGCACATGAGGCTTCTTCCTTCGGCTTTGATGCCTTTTTCCCGTGACAAAACCCCTCGTAACTACAAAAAAAATCCTCCTGCAAGCAACATCCCCACTCTCTGTAATTTGGCTACGGTTTGGCTCGCCTCATTCCTCCTAGTGCCTGCACTCGGCATTGTCGTCTTCACTCTGCTGAGCACACAAATGCTTTCCCAGACGCACGTTAGCCATCTTCCTCCCCCATGTCAGAGCCCTCAGCATTGCAAATGGTGTTGAATTTTCAGTAAGAGTAACACGCTCGGTTTTATCTTCTGTCCTAGGGTACACATTATGAGATTCATAATTCGTTGACTAACTTGAGCATCACTCTTCCCATGGGAGAGATCTTCTTCACTCACATGCAGGCTCCATCATAGCCTAACCAGATTGTAAATCACCATAAGCATATTAGTTTATTTTTTCTTTCATGCAATTGGAATTTATATTGTTACCATTTCATGCTTTTCTGATATTTTTTAATGTAAAATTACTCTAAAGGAATTTATGTTACAATATTGCTTGGTACTGGTATAAAGAAGCCATCTTTATGTCATTTTGAACAATTTTAACAATGAAGGCAATCTTGGTTTACCCCTTCTAAACTTTATCCAAGGTATGATCTTCCGCCGCTACTGTGAAACAAAATTTCATCTGTGAAGAAATTAGCATCCGAAAGATTCAGCAACAGTGCTAGTATGATTTAACCCTGTTTAATTTTCAATTATCGTCCCCGCCCCGATGATAACACAAACCTATTTAAAGGCTCCCTCCTATCTTTTGAATGAAAAGCAAAAAGAGAAAACGCCACGATCCAATATCACTTTTGCTCTATCCTAAATTCTTCATTGATATGTTAACCATGTCATCATGTCTGCTATATAAGTGTACATATACAACTGTGAATTTGCTTAGCACGCATTTGGCATCATGCTATAAATACTATAAAAAGAAAATTAATAATAATTTCATTGTTAGAATATTTAAAAATGTAACGCTTGTTCGCATCCTCATCAGCACTATACTCTAATCAACTCTTTAATGAAGGAGCAACCTATGAAAACAAATGCAAGACTTGGTTAAGACATAACATACGGCAGTGTAAATTAGTAAAATCATACACAGTTCAAATGATATTTTAGTTGAGGTCCTCAAGCATATGAATCAAAAAGATCACCATAACACCTAGTCTTATTGCAACTAATTGGGATTGTCTTTATAAAACACCATCATAATCATATGAGATCCTCCCACAAAATTCCTGTTAAGCCTTCAAATAAAATTATCTGTCTTGTACTTTTTCAGATAACTTCAAGCCACGTAACAGTAGATCTACCGATCTGATGCTTCTAAATCATTCCACATAAATAACTCAATAACCTCATTGATTCACCTCTTGCGCTCTATCGCACATGCCAAAATTATTTCAATTCTATTTTTTATCACTTTTAACTTCAATAGACTGAACTCCCTATCTAATTATAATATCTCTTATAACAATTAGTCTTCTTGTAACTACAATTGGCTTTATAAATTCGCCATCAAAATCATATGGGATCCTCCCACAAAATTGTTTTTGAGCCTACTAATATAATTTTCTATCTTGCATTTGTCTTTTCAGATATTTCAAGCGAAGCAACATTAGATCTACCTCTTTGGTGCTTCTAAATCCTTCATAAATAGCACACGATAACAATATTGATTAAATTATTGCGCTCTATTGCACATGCCCAAATCATTTGAATTCAATTTTCTATCACTTTAACTTCAATAGATTGCACTCGCTATCTAATCAAAATCTCTCATATATAATGATATCTCACTCTAAACATCCTAATTGTACAATACACGTACACACACACACACACAGGCACACACACAGGCGCACACACACACACAGATATATATATATATAAGTTTTTTTCTTCAACATGACATTATAACTTTAATACAAAAGAATAGAGAAAATTGTAATGGTGCATCAACCCCAACTTTATAAAATTTAAGCATTAAAATGTGAGTAGAATTAGAGCATCTTTGAAAATGAATAAGTTATTAATTTTGCATATAATTACATATTTTATGTAATTTATTACAATTATTTCTACAGATTCACAAAATATAGAAAAATCTATTAGACCAAGCTTGTATAAATCAATTTGTGTTCATTGCGTACAACTAAACTTTGAAAAAAAAAATCAATTTGAGAGATTTTAATAGTCCAATTAGTTTTAATTCTATTGATCAAACTTGAGAGTGATAAATTAAAGAAACAGAGATTGTTTGTGAGCAAGATGAATATCCAAATTGGAGATAAATTGAAGATGTATCACGAAGAGATAATCGAGCATGATTTATATAATTTAATAAGTCAAGAACAAAAGAAAGTTCATTCAAATGAAGAACAATTAAACTCAACAAGCTTCAATTTTATCGTTCGAGACAGAGAAAATGAGATTGACTTACAAAGAGATAGCCTGATGCCTTTTTCTCCATTGCGTCCTATTGAGTGCCATATTTTCATTTAATTCTAATAAACTAAAATCATTTTTTTATTCAATATGCCCAAGTCATTCTAGGTCTCCCAAGACAATGGACATGATTTATATAATTTAATAAGTAAAAACAACAGAATATTCATTCAAATGAAGAACAATTAATCTCAACAAGCTTCCACTTCTGTCATTCAAGACATAGAAGATGAGATTGACTTACAAAGAGAACAACAACAACAACAAGCCATTATCCCACTAAGTAGGGTCGGCTACATGAATCATTTTTCTCCATTGCATCCTATTGAGTGTCATATATTCATTTAATTCTAATAAATTAAGATCATGTTTTATACAACATGCCCAAGTCTTTCTAGATCTATCTCTATCTTTCTTAACATAAGTCGAATCTAAAACATCTACTCCCCTAACCAGATCATCAAATGGTCGACGTTTAATGTGACCAAACCATCTAAGAAGACTCTCTCTAATTTTTTCCACCATTGGAGCTTCACCAACCCTATCACGGATATATTCATTTCGCATTTTGTCTCTAAGTGTAAAGTCACTCATCCATCTAAGTATTATCATGTCGGCTTACAAAGAGAAGATAAAGAAAATTATGATGATAATTTTGACAATAAACAAATTTTATTTGAAGGAATAAGGGATTATATGAATGGAAAAAAAAAAGGATGATAACTAATAAATTTTCTTTAACTTGCTTTATGAAACTTGAGATATTTAGCAATTAAAATTTCATTTTACTATGAATTAAATATATTTTTATACACTCTTTTAAGTTCTTAATTATTACATTAAACTACTACATTACTTTAAAACTTTTAATCATTTGTTAATTCATGCATATAATAAAAATTGTTGGAAATTTGATTTTGCAAGCTCACTTTCAAAATTATCTTAAAATATAAAGGTTAGAGCTTTTTAAAGTTTATACATCATTTCCTAAACACTCCAGGTTTGTTACTGAATGTATCAACGTATTAGTTGAAAATCATTAATTGTTTTAGTCTTTACACATTGTGTGTGTGTGTGTGTGTGTGTGTGTGTGTGTGTGTGTGTGTGTGTGTGTGTCTGTGTGTCTATAATGAGAGCATAAGTAATAAAAACATCAAATTGGTTTGCCTTGTGCACTGAAAAAAAAAAACGTTTATGCATCACATTGTGTTTTGCTCTTTGAAAATACTATTTTTTTTTCNTATATATATATATATAATTTAATTATTTCATGCTAAAACGAGCTGAACACGAACAAATAAATCTTTGTTTATGTTCGACTCATTTATATATTGAACGCAAAAAAATTGTTCATTTTTTACACATTAATTTAGTGAAGAATCAATCACAAACCATTTAACGAGCCGAACACAAGTTATTCACGAAGAACGAGCTGTTTTGACAGCCCTTGGTCTAATATTGATGATCTAGTGCCAAGAGCTATAGTAGATGAAACCATTTCCGTTTCAACATGAATTTTGAGAAAGGTTTTTAGCTTTGTTTCCTTCAGTTCTTTATTATTATTATTATTATTATTATTATTATTATTGATTGTAAAATAAAATCAAGAAATGTTTTCGGAATGTTAAATAATTCTCTCTCTTTCTCTCTAAGGCGTGGGTATCAGATGGACAATGAAAAAGGCTTGTATGGCATGGCACAAATTAGGTGATATGCAGGTGGGAATGCAATGGTGTTCCAAATCTCTCTACTGTCATTTGTTTCTTGGATTTTTTATATGAAGTGGCAGCCTAATGCAGAACCAATGTAGCTTAGGTTGCACTTTGTTTTAATATATCACTCTACTGTCGCGAATTCTCAGACACGCAACAAGAATCATGTACATGGCAACGAAGTCCTGCTCAACAAAACAAGGAGTGTTTTGCCAATGGAGATCAAATGTACAATTTACAACGAATGTAAACAAATACATCATCAAGATCAATACCAGCAAAAATATATCTTAATATACACTATTGAATAAGATAAATGGCAAAGCCAAGATTTGAGACGATGATTGGGTCGAACGCATAAGATGGTGATGTTAGACAACAAAGAAAGGTGCCCATTGTGACATAAAAAGTAGGCATCTTCGTAAATTGCATAATTTGGGGAAGTTCATGTGACAATTTATTCAAAATTCTTCCCATTTGGGAAGATTCATAATGCTAAAAATATAAACTGAACTCTCTATATTTATTTTTTCTGCAGGAGGAGCACATAAGCTTTGCAAAAGCTGCATTATTCATTCTAACTACAATATCAAACTACCCTTTTAGGTTATTTATTACCCATCCACATAAGATTCAAAGCCATCTAATATAAAACCAAAAACTCAATTTATTAAAAACTTCGGCTTGACCGTTAAAATGACAAAAACTGAAAAGCCGAAACATAAGATTCCAAAAATCTCTTTTAATATGTATAGAAATTAATAAAAAATTTCAAAAAATAGATTTCAGAACATTAAAGATTCTATATTTAATTACAATTCATTAAATATCCAAAGAAAAACTATAGAATTTCTTTTTAATGCCAACAAATCATTTTTTTAAGGTTAATGAGTGAAACTAAACTATAGCTTTTTTTTTTAAAAAAAAAAGGACTGGTAGCCTTCACCTGGATTTGTCAAAATTAAGTTTTAGCACTTTAAAATAAAGAACACAGTAATCATTCAGTAGATGGTTTTAACTATACATGCGGATCACAGATACCTAGAGAAGTATTTAAAAGAAAAAAAGGAGGTGCGGAAATGGTAGTGATTAAGCTGTACTTGTATGGAGTGTGCCTTCATTTCTCTTGGCTTGAATATTGGAGCTTTATTTCCCTTGGCATGGGGANATTGGAGCTTCATTTCCCTTGGCATGGGGGTTTAGCGAGCAACTTCTTCGGCAGCTTGTCCAGAGGGGTTGTTTTCAGCAGAAAAAGCCTGGAAGCTCGCTCCTGCAGTGTGCCGCCGCACTTCAGGCCCCTTGCCTGCAGCTCCATCTTTAGCCTGTCCATGCCAAGAACCTGCGACAGCAGTTTGTTAAGAGAATTCCACTTTGCATGAACCAACATATTTTGCGAAATCTCGTTCATTATGTTATTGTTTTTTTTTTATTTGATTCTAGATTTTTTTATGAGCATATTTGATGAACAAGACTTTATCAAAAAACAACAACATAAAAAAAAGCCCCTAATCAAATATATTTTAAAAAACAAATTGAAAAATTTTAAAATAAAAAATCATATTAAATAGTAGTTGAAGGTTAAGTATCAATGAAGGCAATCTTGGTTTTGGCAACGAGAGAAGTGGAGCAGACAAAGGAAGCCGCAAAAGAAGGAAAGGAAAGGGCGGGGGTCCACTAACGCCATAATCACCAATCAAGGAGAAGAGATTAAAGAAGTTTGAAGGGAAAATTAGTAAGGAAAGTTTTTAAAATGCTGTGAGAGGATTCTATTAGGGTAGAACTTAGGGTTTGCTTTCTTTTATACATGGTTTATTGTAGCTGATGTTTTTCTTTCTTCTTGTGATGTTCCTAGCGACGACTAGGGTATGAGAGAGGTTATCTACCCCTCGGATAGTAGAGCAATTTTGACTCTTGCTTGTTTCTTTTGATCTTTTGTAAGAGTAGCCCTCGTTTGTGTTTTTTTTTTCACCTATCTATTGTCATTTCGTCGTAGTTTTTTGTTGATTTTGGGTTCGAGGCTCTTCAGGGTACTTTTGGATTCATCTTTATGTGATAAAGAGGTGAACTTCATCACAGTCAAGCATGCACAGACACTCAATCACTTTAACAATACTTAATAAATAATGCATAAAACATTTCAAATTAAGACGCTACAAATATTCATATCGAAATGACCGATAACATTTAAGAATAGAGGAATCATAACTCATTAATCAAGCATCAATAATAATTCATGCAACTAATTTATAATTGATACACAAATACTACTATAACTTAAAAGTACGAGCACTCACTTTGCTCAATTAGCTTGAAAACCAATCTTTTTATTCCGACTTCACCTTCTTTAGGTTGACATCTATAAAAAAAGTTTATAATAATTAATTATATGTTTAGTTCTTTTTTATGCTTATGTCTATATTTAATCCTAACATCCCCTTTCTATTATTTGTTTAATTAAATTTCACTCTAATGAATTAATGATTATAATAAGTTTTGTTTATTTATATTTAACAAGTCTTAATTTCACACTTAAAGAGTTTATTTACTCTTATATATATTATTATTAACATATATAAATAAATCCTACCTCTCAACCTTCAATTCAACCCTCAACGCCCCCCAATCAAACTCTTAGCTTTACACCAAACTGCAAAACCACAAAAGAAGTTGCGGCAAGAGCAGGTCTGCTTGACCGCCAACATCTCGGTTCACCCTTTCACACAAGAAATGAGATAAGAAAAGAAGTTTTCCTGTTCTTTGCACGTGAGCTCCTCTCTTGAAAGTCAAGCCACTCGATTCGACTCTACACTCGCACGCGAGAGGTCCTTCCTCTCTTCTTTCTGCTCGCACCCGCACAATATGCACATGATGCTTCTTCCTTCGGTTTTGATGCCTTTTTCCCGTGACACAACCCCTCGAGACAGCGAAAAAATCCTCCTGCAAGCAGCATCCCAACCCTCTGTAATTTGGCTAGGGTTTGGCTCGCCTCATTCCTCCTAGTACCCACACTTGGCATTGCCGTCTTCACTCTGCTGAGCACACAAACGCTTGCCCTAGATGCACGTTAGCCATCTTACTCCTCCACATCAGAGCCCTCAGCATTGCAAATGGTGTTGAATCTTCAGTAAGAGTAACACGCTCGGTTTTATCTTTTTTCCTAGGGTACACATTATGAGATTCAGGATTCATTGTCTAACTTGAGCATCACTCTCCCCATAGGAGAGATCTTCTTCACTCCCGGGTAGCCTCCATCATATAGCCTAACCAGATTGTAAATCACCGTAAGCATATTAGTTTTTTTTTTCTTTCAAGCAAATGGGATTTATATTGTTACCATTTGATGCTTTTCTGATATTTTTTAATGTAAAATTACTCTATAAAGGAATTTATGTTACCATATTGTCTGCTACAGGTATAAAGAAGCCATCTTTATGTCATTTTGAACAATTTTTTCAATGAAGGCAATCTTGGTTTACCCCATTTAAATTTTATCCAAGGTATGATCTTCCGTCGCTACTGTAAAACAAGACGTCATTTGTGAAAAAATTAGCATCCAAAAGATTCAGCAACAGTCTGTTTAATTTTCAATTATCGTCCCAGCCTCGATGATAACACAAACCTACTTAAAAGCTCCCTCCTATCTTTTGAATGAAAATCAAATAGAGAAAACGCCACGATCCAATATCACTTTTGCACTATCCTAAATTCTTCATTGATATGTTGACCATGTCATATTGTCTGCTATATAAGTCTACATATACAACTGTGAATCTGCTCATCACGCATTTGACATCATGCTATAAATACTATAAAAAGAAAATTAATAATAATTTCATTGTTAAAATATTTGAAAATGTAACGCTAGTCCGCCTCCTCATCAGCACTATACTCTAATCAATTCTTGAATGAAGGAGCAACCTATGAAAACAAATGCAAGACTTGGTAAGACATAACATACTGCAGTGTAAATTAGGAAAATCATAAACACTTCAAATGATATTTTAGTTGAGGTCCTCAAGCATAGAAATAAAAAAGATCACCATAACAACTAGTCTTACTGCAACTAATTGGGATTGTCTTTATAAAACACCATTATAATCATATGAGATCCTCCCACAAAATTCCTGTTAAGCCTACAAATAAAATTATCTATCTTGTACTTTTTCTGATAACTTCAAGCCACGTAACAGTAGATCTACCTATTTGATGCTTCTAAATCCTTCCATATAAACAACACAATTACCTCATTAATTAACCTCTTGCGCTCTATCGCACACGCTGAAATTATTTGAATTCTACTTTTTATCACTTTTAACTTCAATAGATTGAACTCACTATCTCATTATAATATCTCTTATAACAATTAGTATTATAGTAACTACAATTGGCTTTATAAATTCGCCATCAAAATCATATGGGATCCTCTCACAAAATTGTTGTTGAGCCTACTAATATAATTATCTATCTTGCATTTGTCTTTTCAGATATTTCAAGCGCAGCAACATTAGATCTACCTCTTTGGTGCTTCTAAATCCTTCCTAAATATTGATTAACTTAATGCGCTCTATTGCACATGCTCAAACCATTTAAATTCAATTTTCTATCACTTTAACTTCAATAGATTGCACTCACTATCTAATCATAATCTCTCATATATAATAATATCTCACTCTAAACATCATAATTGTACTACACATCACTTCTAACACATCAAATAAGCAATCAAATTCTTTCTATAGTCAATCCTTTGGTTTCATAAAGCATAATTTGTCCATTTAAAGTTTTATAAGATTTGCCTAGTCTAGAAGATATCCTCCTATCATATAATATTCCTGAAGATGCTTTTCCATTTTAAACTTTGAACATATAATTATATAAAATGTGCTCTCATCTATATTATGTTCCCTTGTATAAAAATAATACTATGAGCAATATGTGTATCACCATATCTTGACGATAGTCAAATTACATTTACTAAAAATGCATATAATCTACTTGATGTTTGCTCTATACATCAGAAATTTAGAAGCATTTTAGCTACTAAATTTGTTCCCTTGTATAAAAATAGATCCAACATACTATGAGCAATATGTGTATCACCAAATCTTGACGATAGTCAAATTACATTTACTAAAACTGCATATAATCTACTTGATGTTTGCTCTATACATCAGAAATTTAGAAGCATTTTAGCTACTAAATTTTTTTATTGCACCAAGATTTCGTCTCTTTAAAAGATATCTCACCTACAAAATTGTTATTTGTAAATAACATGCATTTAGATGCCTCGTTTTAATTATATTTGTAAGCATTTTTCACAATTTATACCCAAAGAAAATGATCGTCAGTAGAATCCTATAAATATTGGAAATTCTGTAGCCCTTTCAGAACTATACTAATGCTTGTTATTAAGGAGATCAAATCATTAGAACACAAGATTTCGTTTTCACTAAATTTACATGGTTCTGGATCATATGCCTTTTTAATATCATTAAAATTCATACAAAGATTTTTTTTTTTTTTTTTGGTCTAAGCGTCAAAACATGATCGTAATTTTTGATGTAGGGGGTAGGCCTAGAATGACCTGAGCATGTCGTATAAAAAATCGATCTTTATTTATTAAAATTAAATGAAAACATGACACTCAATAGGACTCAATGGAGAAAAAGAATTCATATAGGCGACCCCACTTAGTGGGATAAATGCTTCTTGTTGTCTTAGCATCAAAAATATTTCCATAATATAATTTTCTAGCACAATAGAAAATTGACTCTCTACACAACAACACTTGAAAACTTGTATTTCATTACCCAAACTAAAAACATCAATCAATTACCTCGAAGTTTTATTTCCCTACCATTATCACAATTCTTAACATCTATTTTATTTCAAACATTGGAACCGAAATAATTATTCTGTAAATATTTGACATCTACTTAATCTTTATATTTAAAAGAAAATAGCCATTACTTAATATCTATCATAACCTCCAAATCTCAATAATTATCTTTCTTTATGCATGTTCTTTGAAAGTAACTAAGCTTCACTTCTCTAAACTAATCTTTAGAACACTTCATGATTTGATTTATTAAACTTGCTAAAATAAAATGCTAGAAAAGACTTTAATAAGTATCACAACAGCATTTCCATGCTTTTATGCTTTTATTTATAACTTTGATTCTATAATATCCACCCTTAACAAATATATTCGATCTTCATCTATATATTTCATTTATTTGGTCTTAAATAATTTATGCACCTCTTCTAAGAAAGTTCACATTAGTTCAAATAATAAAAACTATTGCATATACTCGATTTATATGGGGATCATGTTGTGCAACAGCCTACACCTATCCGACCAACTTTGGAACAATCTATTGATCAAATGAGTCAATCATCGAATGAGGAATGACAGGTCTACACATCGAGGAGGAAGAAGAAAAATGGAGACCTACTTGAGCTCAGGAATCTGATGGATGATAGTTTGGTTACTTCGGGCAATGACACTCACCTTACTAATTTGTTAGCAGACTCAGTTCCAAGAACTAAAGGCAGAAGGAGGAAAGTGGGACGTCTCTAGCACTTTTGCGCCATTTGATGACTTTTTGGTTTTTTATCTTTATGTATCTTTGGTTTATTTGGGTTTTGTGTGTTTTGTTTTGTGTGAGGTGAGATTTTAAGCTCTCTCATACAACATTTCTGTATCTTTTCCGTTTTTAATAAATTAGCCCTTGGGAATTTTTCAATATATATATATATATATATATATATATATATATATATATAAGTTTTTTTCTTCAACATGACATTATAATTTTAATATAAAAGAATAGAGAAAATTGTAATGGTGCATCAACCCCAACTTTATAAAGTTTAAGCATTAAAATGTGAGTAGAATTAGAGCATCTTTGAAAATGAATAAATTATTAATTTTGCATATACTTAATAATTTACATATTTTATGTAATTTATTACAATTATTTCTACATTCACAAAATATAGAAAAATCTATTAGACCAAGCTTGTTTAAATCAATTTGCGTTCATTGTGTACAACTAAACTTTGAAAAAAAAAATCAATTTGAGATTTTAATAGTCCAACTAGTTTTAATTCTATTGATCAAACTTGAGAGTGATAAATTAGAGAAACAGAGATTGTTTGTGAGCAAGATGAATATCCAAATTGGAGATAAGTTGAAGATATATCACGAAGAGATAATCGAACATGATTTATATAATTTAATAAGTCAAGAACAAAAGAAAGTTCATTCAAATGAAGAACAATTAAACTCAATAAGCTTCCACTTTTATCTTTCGAGACAGAGAAAATGAGATTGGCTTACAAAGATAAAAGCGTTTATCCCACTAAGTGGGGTCGGCTACCTGAAGCCTTTTTCTCCATTGGGTCCTATTGAGTGCCATATTTTCATTTAATTCTAATAAACTAAAATCATTTTTTTATACAATATGCCCAAATCATTCTAGGTCTACCAAGATAATCGACATGATTTATATAATTTAATAAGTAAAAAAACAAAATATTCATTCAAATGAAGAACAATTAATCTCAACAAGCTTCCACTTCTGCCATTCAAGACATAGAAGATGAGATTGGCTTACAAAGAGAACAACAACAACAACAAGCCATTATCCCACTAAGTGGGGTCGGCTACAATAATCCTTTTCTCCATTGCATCCTATTGAGTGTCATATTTTCATTTAATTCTAATCAATTAAGATCATGTTTTATAGAACATGTCCAAGTCTTTCTAGATCTATCTCTATCTTTCTTAACATAAGTCGAATCTAAAACATCTACTCCCCTAACCAGATCATCAGATGGTCGACATTTAATGTGACCAAACCATCTAAGACGACTCTCTCTCTAATTTTTCCCACCGCTAGAGCTTCACCAACCCTAGCAAGGATATATTCATTTTGCATTTTGTCTCTAAGTGTAAAGCCACTCATCCATCTAAGCATTCTCATGTCGGCTTAAAAAGACGAGATAAAGAAAATTATGAACAATAAAGAAATTTTATTTGAAGGAATAAAGGATTATATTAATGGAAGAAAAAAGGATGATAACTAATAAATTTTCTTTAACTTGCTTTATGAAACTTGAGCTATTTAGCAATTAAAATTTCATTTTACTATGAATTAAATATATTTTTATACACTCTTAAGTTCTTAATTATTACATTAAACTACTACATTACTTTAAAACTTTTAATCATTTGTTAATTCATGCATATAATAAAAATTGTTGGAAATTTGATTTTGCAAGCTCACTTTCAAAATTATCTTCAAATATAAATGTTACAGCGTTTTAAAGTTTATACATCATTTCCTGAACACTCCAAGTTTGTTACTGAATGTATCAACGTATTAGTTGAAAATCATTAATTGTTTTAGTTTTTACACATTATGTGTGTGTGCGTGTGTGCGTGTGTGTAATGAGAGCATAAGCAATAAAAACATCGCATTGGTTTGCCTTTGTGCATTGAAAAAAAAAATGATTATGCACACATTGTGTTTTGCTCTTTGAAAATACTTTTTTTTTTTCACTCAGAATTTATTTTAATGATAATCATCATAATATATCATAAAACAAGTAGCCATTGTAAGTTTCTAATTTCAACTTCAAATTTCTTCTCTCTAAAACATATCTTAGCAAATAAAAAACTCTCACCCTTTTAAGCTCACCTAAGAAAATTTCTTTTTTATTACTTGTATCACAAAAAAATGCATATATGCATCCACAACTAGTAACATATATCATGAGGTCAAAATTCTCTAGGAGTCACATAAAACCTTTTATGCCAAAAAAAAAAAAACAAACTTTCGAGTGAAATAGAGTCTATTGAGAATTTAACATCTCCACTTCGAAGCAACAAAGCATTGTTCATATTTTTTAAATCATATTGTCACCACTGCAAGGTCAAATATTAACATAAAATTAATGTCAACATCCATCATAGCATTTCAATTTCTTATTCCACTAGGAATCCTCTCATAACTAACTGCACAAGAACTTACAGGTTCATTTAAGCCACCACCAATAATTATCTTATCATTTTTAGATATATAAAAAGTAAGCCTAGAGCAATTCTTATGTGATCTCCATTATGACCTACATTTCATGAGTTTTAATCACAAAATGGCTTCTATGGAATGTAAAAGATAAGGGTTTGATTATTAATGGTCTCCATCTCAACATTGGGAATAGTTTCATATCTTGTGCCCCCGTTGAAGTATTGTTCCAATAATCCATAAATTATTCAAATGGTTTTAACTTCATTAATTAACTAAAGAACATAAGCATCAAGAACATAAATAAAGCTCTCCCATTAGTCTTGAAATCTCCATCTCCATTCACTCCCTCTTCATAAAATATTTGAAAATGGCAAGCACAAAATCTTTTTGTACAATTTTAGATATGTTATTTTGGTCCAACATCTTTTTTTTCGTATGATCATCCCACTTTCATTCTATTCTCCATATTGAGATGCATTTTTATCCTTTGTACTGCATGTAGAAATGTATTCCACAATCTTATACACGTGTTTGCTACTATTATTGTTTTAACAATGTGATCAATTGTTATCTACACTTCATCATTTTAACACACACATCTTTGCATCCAAACATACAAATAAATATTTCTCCTTTCGCACCACTAATCTTGGTGTTGAGTAACTTTTTTATTGCCTAACCCATAGATCCAAAAAGAATATAAATCTAAGGAAATTTTATAAATAAGAATTTTAAATCCACATAATATTCTCTTTTCACATAATACATCGAAGGCATCTCTGTCTTTATAAACTAAAAACCGAGCTTTAACTCCAGATAGTATAGCAATATTAATACCATATTTTTGATATAGTTAGATTCATCATACTTAACCATATCACATCCACGCGTGTCAATTAATCTAAAAGTAGTATTAATGGATAATAAATTCCAAAACTAATAGTGCACTCTAATCCAATTTTAAAACTCTCTGTATCTCCTAAAATCCTATAAAAATCTTCTAAATTTGACATGATGTTTAGTTTAGTATTAGATTAGGCTCCTCTTAAAACATTCTAACTTACCTCTTTATAAAACAAAGTTGAGGATCAATACAATTTTTTTCTTGGTTTTAGGTATTAGATTAATTAACTAAATATCATCTTTATTAACCCTATTCACCTCAATGAAGTTATATAAGCCTTCTTCAATAAGCTAATATCTACATTTCATGTAAACTTCCAATAAGAAGTAACTAATGATTTTTCCCATTGGTTTTTACTTAAATATTAGCAAACAATTTAGATTTTTTGTTCAAATAGCTCAAATAAAAAACATACATGAAAGTAGAGCAGACAGGATACCTCTAATTCTGTTTCTGAATTGTACTTATTGAAATTAAGAGGTTCCTCCATGCTAGATTTTCCAGAGACTTGAGCAGCCAGTTCATCACTCACATCAGGCTTTGTCTGGCCGTGCAACTCTGCTTTCAGCTCATCCTCTTTAGGCTCTTTTGCTGCAATGGAAATAGCATCATTCTGAGCAGTAGATTCAGGAACAATGATAGATTCAGACTCGGATGAACCATCTGAGGCAAAATCATTCTCCCAATTTGGAGGACTTTGATCCACTACTGGAAATATGACATCACAATTTTCATTTAACCCCTCCTCTGGAGATACCTCTGGATGACTCTGCTCTGAAACATTCTCTGAAGACCCTTCATCAAGTAAACGTCCATTTGCTTGCTCCAAATTACTCTGGCCTGAAGAACCACTGGATAACTCTCCATCAGAACTAACACAAGAACCAGCAACCATTAATGAAAACTCGTTGGTTTCCTTTTTTTGCCTCAGAAAATGTCCATCATCAAGCACAACAGATTTATCTTCAGTTTTATCATCATCATCATCATTATCACTTTCATCATCATCTTCACTGCAACTCTCGTCTATTTTGTTCTTTCCCAGCCTAAAAATACATCAATAAATTGTACAAAAAAGTTATACAGTAAGCTGAAATAAAAAATAAGAATTTAGCTTCTGACTTGTAATAAGAACAATTAAACATCACAGCACAGGCCCGCCGGCACGTTCCGAAGCAGTCGGAAAGAAAACCGAGACTTCAATAAATCGAAAACATACCATATCTTCAATCGTTTGGAGGACAGATCGGATGACGGGCAGATCTTCCTCTTCAAATCCTTGTACACATCGNTAAGAACAATTAAACATCACAGCACAGGCCCGCCGGCACGTTCCGAAGCAGTCGGAAAGAAAACCGAGACTTTAATAAATCGAAAACATACCATATCTTCAATCGTTTGGAGGACAGATCGGATGACGGGCAGCTCTTCCGCTTCAAATCCTTGTACACATCAAAGGACCGACGAACAGATTCTTCCACTTCCTCCATGCACTTGGCCGAATCCTCCCGGTACTTCTCCAGGTATTTGTCGACATCAACCGAGGAATTCTTCTTCGTTTCTTTCGCCTTCTTCTTCAAAAACTGCTCCGCCAGCTTCTCTAGCCTTCTATCCTCCGCCTCTGCTTTCCATTCCTCGAGCTTCTTCTCCGCATTGACGTGACGGAGACGGCGGCCGCTCATGTCCCTGCAGGCGTCGAAGTTATTGGTTTTCTTCTGTCCGGCCTTAGTAGCCGCTCCACGCAGCAGCGACCCAAAGCCACCCTTGCCACCAGGAAGGCGGAGAAGAAGACCGCAAGAGGGGAAAAAGCCATCAGAGGAGGCTGAGATTAGGGTTTCGTCGGAGACGATCCTAGATCCGGTGATAAGTAGCTGTAAACGATAAGGAATTCTAGTTTTCGCGAAGAGATGTCTCTTTAGGGTTTCGCCGGAAATTGTCGGGGAAGAGATCTGGAGGCATTGAGTCCGGCCATCGAGAAGTTTGACGAAGATCTGGTAGATCGCCATGCGAAAATGTCCGTGCAGATATCCCGCTGGCTATACGGTGATATTTGTGGGAGTTTTTTTATTTTATTTATTTTCTTAGGTTAAGAATTTACTTTCATACCCATTTTTAGGGACCACCTAAAATTTATTATTTACAAATCAACCATTATATTCCATTCATTTTTATTTTTTATTTTTTGAATTCTGCTCAAATAACAATATTCATTATAAAATGTGTGGTTTAAAAAATTGGACCAAACTAACTGGTATGACCGTGAACAAGCCAGTTGTCCCAATTTAGGGGGTTAAAATGCCCGATGCATTGGACCAGTTGGAGCTGGCATGAACCGTCGGTCCAAATTAAAACCGACGAACAGGCCAGGGTCCGATTGAGCAACCGGCTCTCTTTATTAATGGGATTTCATATCTCATTAATTTATTTAATAAGAGATGGCCTTTTTTTTTTAATATTAAAAATTATTTTAAGAATAATGCTAGCTGCTCTTTTGAAGAGAATTTGATGACTTAATGATAGATGCACTCAAAATTATTTTATTTATTTAGTTATATTTTTATATTTATATTATTATGGTAGTATAAAATTATTTAAATTATATTTAATTATTTTTTACATTGTTCGACCTCTAATTCAACTCCTGTCAAATCAATGAACCTTGAAAATTTTCTTATTACGGTGAGATGTCCGATCTGTTTTTCGCAAGTTTGAACTAAAACGCTAACCGATATTTTTCAATTTTATCAAATTCTCAATAAATTGATCGTGTAAATACATCGATTTGATAGTAAATAAAAAACTATTTGGATAATTAATTTGTAAACATCAATTTTTCGGGTGATTTGTATGTAATTATCTTTTTTTTTTATATTTACATATATTAAATAATGTCTTTGTATTTTATCTATCTAGGATCCACATTATGTTATTTGCACATAAGTTTTACTTTGTATCTGATTTGACATATTCATGTGCAAGCTATGTCACCCATGGCACCACCTCAGTATGACATGTCTTGAGCTTTGCATTTTCATTTCCGCATTGTCGTCGCATTCTTCATGGGTATTTGCCACCATATACTTATGGGGAATGTTAGCAATTTTATGAACGCTTCTATCTCGCTAGAGCGGTCAAGTTGTACTAGATCATTTCATTTGCATGTGCATTTCTTGTTGTCTCGATGAAAAAACTAGCTCATTAGCTGACTAAACTGTTTTGGTCACGATTCAGTATTGCCCATGAGGACGTCTCGGTTGGCATACCAATTATTGTATCGTAACTAGCACGTGTATGTTGTGTTAAGGTTCCAATGGGTTTAAGAGGTGCCACTTAGGCTTTTCCTTCTTATGACATATTTTAATAGTAAAAAATTTATATTTTTTATTAGTTATGTATCATATTTTTCAAATTAATTTTAAAACTATTGCATATAGTTTAGAACATTCATAAGGTCGATCCTTTAAAGTTTTTTTTATAAAACTTGTATCTAGTGATATCTCTTAGAATCTTTGGATCCTTATGATGGGGTCGAGCATACACTACCCTTTTACCTTCAAATTGCACTCACTTAGATGTATTGACTAAGACACTATACATTATATGGTATGTTAGGCTAGAACTAGGGTGCGACGTAGTTTTTTCGATATTCTGGCTATTGTGCTTTGTTTGTTTGGTTACCCTAGACAAGAATCACTTTTCTGTGCTTTTTGTATGTTTATTGGGGTGTAAGATGTGTGCACTAGTATGTTAGGAGCGGTCTTCTCACAGGGAGTTATGTCCAACAAGATGAAGCTGTAATGATTCATACTAATGTATTTTGTGCAGGTGTTTATTAAGTCTCCTCCCACCAAGCATGGTTCACTAAGTTGCATACCTATATCATGTACTAACCCCGTTGTTTTACAAGTTGAGTCTTTTTTTACTTTTAACTTTTTTTTTTGAGTCCTTGAGACTAAGTCCTATATTAGAAATAAGATACAGACATGCATTCTGGGGCCCATGCGGATGAAACCACGTGATAAGGACCATGAGTTGTTTGCTCGTGTCTTGTATCTTGATTCTAAATCTTTTGATGTGTAGAATTAGGACAATGTTTGTATATGAGATGTCTGGTCGCTTTTTTTTTTTTTAGGATATTGTCAACCTAACAGCACCCGACCTGTGCTTATCCTTTTATGTTTGGCTTGTTTCTCTTTATTTTGTTTTGTTTTTTCCAGCTATTCCCTTTCTCGATTGTGACTTAATTGGGAATCAAGCGTTGTGACTTTTGCTCTCCAAGAACCTAAAAGTATAAATTTTCTACAAAAATTCTAATAAAAGATTAAGACTAATTAAAATTTAGGATTTAAATATTTTAAGATTTTTTAAATTTCGTCTTTACTTATCTACATTGCCTTCAGTTCAGATTTTGAATAGGTTGCATAGCATTAATGTATCCCTAGTCATACTAATAGGGCCTTCTTAAAACGTGTGTAGATAATTGCATCATATTGTATGTCCTGAGGAGAATTCCCCGTGCTTTTTCAACCTAACTGACTTAATATAGATTTCTACTTCGGCGGTTGCTTACGTTTAGGGTGTTAGAGGCATCCTCAATTTAGATAAGGAGTAAGTCCTTATGCAAGCGTCTCGGCTTCGTAGTCGTACATCTCTTCTCTTTTCACTCAAACGGCTTCCTCACCATTTTGGCAAGTATAAGTCCAACCTCTACTCTTTCTACCTACATAAGATCATTGGATTTAGAGTTTCTTCTCTTAAATTTCCACTTCAACGATGCAATTCACTGATTGGGATCTCATGTTGTGTTGGTTTGACTACCTTCACGTCCATGTAGATCGGGGTCCTAATAGCTTGGGATGATAGATTTATGGTATCCAAACCCAGCTATCTCTTCCCAATAAGTATTACTCTACCCTTCGTTTGTTTACCCACTTTGAGTCTGTCGCTCTTTTGATGCTTTGACGACGTCGTCTCATAAACCCTNAGATTAAACAATTTAGCATCAGATAATTATATAGGCAAGAAATGAAAATTAAATAACATGCTAACAGGAATTTTTACATCCTAATTATACAAGTATAAAACTATAGGGAGGAGTGAAATTAATTTTTGATCAAATTTTCTATATTTTGTTTTAGTTTAACATGTAGAGATTCAATAGACTTCTAAATAGTGGGTATAAAAGCAAACTACACACTAACATGATAAAAGAAAAATGCAAGGCAACAGTTTCTGAATTTCATGTTTAAGATTTAAGCTAGCAAGATTTGTTACTTTATAATAAATATGAAATTAAGTTTAGTTCTAAACTAACCAAATCACAAAACTTAATACTAAACAACAGTTACTACCCTAAAATTTTAAAAACGAAATACTATCTAACACAATAATCACAACAACAACAGAACATAAAAATTCAAAACACAATATAAAACATAGTCCCAAAACAACACACAGATGCAAATGTAGCAGACTCAGACCACATAGTTCACATCATATTACAATCATAAAATGAATCTCTCTGCTTTACTCTTCATCCTCTGAATCACCGTTGTACCATTTTTCTACAGACTTATAATCAGGATATGGAGGAAATTGCACTCCTGGTTCACCTCTAATCAGGCTTTCCAAAGATGAGTGGAATTTCTTTTCATAATCACTCTTCTTTCTATTATAACTATTAGTATGATCTGCAAAATGCTCTAATTTTTTTACCTTATCAGCGGTAAAATTGATATTACCCATCATCTTCCGCAATAACTCATCCTGAGTCTTGGTACTGCCTCTAGATGTAGAAGTACAATAAGTAGATGGTCATGATGAAGATGCAGCAGATGCCTCTAATCCATAACTTATGGAAAATCCTCCTCTCCAGCCAAAAATTGAATGCTCGGAATAAGTCTCCACATTCACCCTTGTAATGGGCTTAAGAGGTAACAGAACTTCCTCCCAACTATCATACTTCACTCCAGTCTGCTCGCATTATGAAAATATCAAGGAAGAAAATCCCATACCTACAGTAGTAGCAGCAACAGCTGAACTGATGATAGTGTGATAGATCAATGCGCATATGTTGATGGGCTTTCCCTCCTGAATACTATAATTCAACATTGCTCTCTCTCTCTCTGGTCATTTCACTGAGATGATTGATCGGAAGCAGAAGAGTAGAAATGAAATAGTGTCAGGCCTTCAAAGGTGCACATAACTTTGAAGTTGGGAAATTTACTCTCCTCTCATTGGCAATCTTCAAAAGTCCTCTCCCAATAGTCAAATATGAAATAACCTTGTCTAGCTTTGCTTCAGTAGGACTATAATTAACATAAAAATATAAAGTCTCCGATGGTAAATGGTAAAACAAGTTGATTACCTCTGGAGTAAAAGGTACCAACTTCCCTCTAACCATAACTCGATCGTCTTCAGCCTCTGGGAGATTTGCATAAAACTCCCTCACAATAGAAATCACTGTGACGATAGAGATACAACAGAACGGTTCCCACTGTTGGCGGACTAGCAGGTCTTCTACCTATCCATTTGGACTCTTGAAACATCACACTTGAATCAATTTTCATGATCGTAGAGCGTCACTATATCGATCCTGAGCGTTTGAATTGACAAACTTGCTCGAATCGAATGGGCTCTTTCCTATACTCCTTTTCATTCTTATTGTCATTCTACAAATTTGATAAATTCCAAACATAACTTTAGAAATCAAGTTTAAATCACTAAACTAAACTTCCAAAAGCACTAACTAAACTTCTCAAGAAATTTTCATAGATTTTTCTTCACTTTTCACCATGAATAGTAATTTTTTTAATTCTTCCAAATGCGTTGAAAATATATGGTGAAAATCTAAAATATTTGCATAGAAGTAAAGATCTTACCTTAAAGAACTTGGATCTAGCAAATCTCACTCGATTCCACAAAGAAATCTTCAAATTCCACTTTCCCTAACCCTCAAAATCGTGAATTTGAATTGGGGAAGATGATAGAAGGTGTTAAAAATGATATTTTTGGACTTAAAATTCAGTTTTAACCATTTGCAAATCGGTTTTTGTGAACCAGCGCTTAAGCGCGAGTAAGTGGTCTCATTAGAAATAATCTCGTCTAACTCTGCTTTAGTAGGACTAAGTAAAATGCACTATTAGCCTAAGTAAACCACCCTTAAATGGTCTCATAGCACTTAAATTACTATTTTTACTTAATATAACTCCCTTCTCTCTCAAAATTCTCCATAATAATTAATTCATTTTGAGGCTAAAGATAAAAAAAAATTTACAAAAATAAACCTATATTAATTCACAAACAAGTACAAACACATTTAACACTTAGTTCTTCTCTCCAAATAATCTTGGATGAGAAAATTTTCCTAAGTACAAAACACTTAACACACATTTATAATTAAACAAATAAGTGACACAAACACTAACGCACTTAATAACATAACTCCAAACACACAATTCCTAATACTTAAATTAATGCAACTCTTCATTAGAAGGAATAAATTCTTATCTTTCAGTAGTCTCCCTAGGAATATAGAGTTGATAAAACGAACGGTGGTGACGAGCTCTAATACTATCATCTTCGATCCAATCCTGCTTAAGGAACATTGTCTTATTCGCTTCCTCTACATAACTCGTATAGCTGAATTGCATCCTAAGTTGCCAACCAATATGTTCTTGATGAGCATGTAATTTAAGCACCTTAGTTCATAATACAGATACGGTGTGCTCCATCTTGTTGATCTTCTCCGATATTCTTTTAATACTAACGGCTAAGAAACAGTTATACATCTCCTGTGCACTTTGTCTAATGAACTTCTTCTTCATGGCTTCTTCCTTCTTCTCTAAATCCATCTCCCTGAATACATTTTCCTTAAACCTCTCTCTTTCTTAGTTTTCTAGGGCTAAAAATAATCCAGGGTGAAATTCCTATTTATAAGCCTAATTGCCCCTCATAACTTCTAGGCACGACTAGAAACTGCCAAGACATGTTTATTCCAACTAAATTGTAGTTATACCTTCTACAAATCAAAATTTACATGTGATTAAACTGCAGCGCTAAAGCGTCGGATCTGGCGCTTAAGCGCTAGTGCACATTTTTGCACCAGTCAACTTAACATCGAAATTCTTATACTAACATTTCTAAATCACTAAATAAAGTCTAAAAATCATTACTAGCACATAACAAACTCAAAAATACTACCCCTAATTTCTTAATCAGACTCAAAATAGCAATCAAAGCAAAAACACACTGATAACTATGAGTTGCCTCCCACAAGGCGCTTGGTTTTATGTCGTTAGCCTGACGTAACCAGTGCTCATTCTGGTTGACCCGACATCATTCCATCATTATATTTATGCTGATCCCCTAAATAATAAGGTTTCAGTCTATGTCCATTAACTTTAAAAATTTTCTAACAATTAGGATCTTTAATATCCACAGCTTCATAAGGATAAAAATTTATCACAACAAATGGGCGCATCCACCTGGACTTAAGTTTTCCTAAAAATAATCTTAACCTTGGACTATATAGCAAAACTTGTTGCCCTGGCAGAAAAATTTTAGTAAGAATCTTTCGATCATGCCACATTTTAATCTTTTCATTATAAATAGCATTATATAGCAAAACTTGTTGCCCTGGCTGAAAATTTTTAGTAAGAATCCTTTAATCATGCCACATTTTTATCTTTTCTTTGTAAATCTTAGCACTCTCATAAGATTCATTCCTTATCTCTTCAAGCTCATTTAATTGTAACAATATTTTCTCACCGACATCTTTTAAATTATAATTGAACTCTTTAATAGCCCAATATATGCTCATGTTCAACTGGTAAGTGACAAGCTTTCCCAAATATTAGCCTATATGATGACATTCCTATAAGAGTTCTATATGCAGTCCTATAAGCCCACAAAGCATAGTCAAGTTTGACAGACCAATCCATTTTTTTGGATTCACAAGTTTTTCCATAATTTTTTAATTTCCAAATTTGATAATTCAACAAACCACTTGTCTGAGGATGATAAGCAGTAGCAATCCTATGATTTTCATGATATTTCCTTAATAACTTCTCCATAATGACTTTTTGAAATGACTTCCCCCATCAGTAATGATAACTCTCGACATCCCAAATCTACAAAATATATTCATTTTCAAAAATTTTGCAACACTTTGAGCATCACATCGAGGTAAAGCAACAGCTTCTATCCATTTGGATACATAGTCCACTCCTAACAGAATATATAAATTTCCAAAAGATGGTATAAATGGTCCCATGAAATCTATTCCCCAAACATTAAATATTTCAACTTCTAGCATATAATTGAGGGGCATCTCATTTCTTCTAAAAATATTGCTTACTCTTTGACATCCATCACAAGTTTTGATATAAGCATTAATATCTCTAAAAATTGTAGGCCAATAAAATCCAGATTGTAGAATTTTGTATGTTGTTTTATCAACATGAAATTGTCCCCCATATGACATTTTTGGATAATTTCATAAGTTTCTTCTAATGGTACACATCTTCGAATGATCATAGACTTTCCTTGTTTATATAAATATGGGTCATCCCAGAAATAAGTCTTAGCTTTCGAAATAAATTTTCTCATTTTTTGGTAAGTCATTCCATAGGGCTGAAGATCACTGACAATATAGTTCACAGTGTCGGCATACCACAGAACACGCCACTCATTTATAGTGAACAATTTTTCATCTGAAAAATACTCATTAATTTCTTTTTTTAAAATAGAGGGGTTTTTCTATTTCAAGCTTGGACAAATGATCAGCAATTTGATTTTAAGTTCTCTTTTGATCTAGTATTTCAAAATCAAATTCTTGTAAAAGAAGAATACATCTTATATGTCTCATTTAGTACCCTTCTTTTTCATTAATTACTTAATAGTAAAATGATTTGTATGCACTATACAATGAGTTCCAATCAAATATGATCTAAATTTATCAAAGGCATATACTATTGCTGATAACTCTTTTTCAGTTGTTGTATAATTAATTTGAGTTTCATTAAAAGTTTTACTAACATAGTAAATAACTTTGAAAATTGTATTATATCTTTGTCCTAAAACAGCTCCAATAACATAATCACTTGCATCACACATAAGTTCAAAAGGTTTTTCCCAATTTGGTGAAATAATAATTGGTGCAAAAATTAATTTTTATTTTAATAATTAAAAGTTTTTAGGCATTCCTCATCAAAATTAAAAATTGCATCTTTCTCCAGTAAATGACATAAATGCGTAGAAATCTTTGAAAAATCCTTAATATATTGCCTGTAGAATCCAATATGTCCTAAAAAATTCCTAATTTCCCTTACATTTATTGGATAAGGTAAATTAGCGATCACCTGAATTTTAGCAGGATCTAATTTCATACCATTTTTTGATATTTGATGACCTAATACAATTCTTCCTACTATCATAAATTGGCATTTTTTCCAATTAAGGACTAAATTTACTTTTTCACAGCACTTAAGAACTTTAGATATATGTTCTAAACATGAGTCAAATGAAGTTCTAAACACTGAAAAATCATCCATAGAGACTTCCTTTCCTTTTTTAATTAAATCACAAAAATTGCCACATACATCTTTGAAATGTAGCAGGGGCATTACATAAGCCAAAGGGCATTCTTATAAAAGTAAAAGTACCATAAGGACTGGTAAATGTTGTTTCCTCTAGATCCTCAAGAGGTATTTGAATTTGGTGATAACCGGTATATCCATCCAGAAAATAAAAGTATTTATGCCCAGCTAATCTATCCAACATTTGATCTAGAAAGGGTAGTGGAAAATGATCTTTCCTAGTGGCAAGATTTATTTTTTTTATAATCAATGCATTTTTGCTACCCTATAACTTATCTAGTAGTTATTAACTCATCATGCTCATTCATAGTTACAGTTACTCTTCCTGTCTTAGGAACACAGTGAATTGGACTAACCCATGCACTATCTAAAATTCCAGCATCTAACCACTTTAAAATTTCTTTCTTAACAACTTCTTTCATAATAGGATTTAATCTCTTTTGTGAATCAGCCCTGGGTTTGCAGTTTTCTTCCAGTTTAATTTTATGCATATAAATTGAAGGACTGATTCCTTTAATATCAGCAATTGTCCATCCGAAGACTTTCTTAAAATTTTTCAGAATTTTAATCAGATTTTCTTCTTCTTTCTTTGTTAACTTCAAGGAAATTATAATAGGTAAAGTAGAGGAATCTCCTAAAAAGACATATTTTAAATGTTTAAGAAGTAATTTCAACTCAAGTTCGGGAGGTTTTTGTAATAGATGGACAAAATGATTTGTCTTTGTCTATCGTGTCCAAAATTTCATAACATTCTTAAACATCACTTGAATCTTCCTTAAAAAAAATTACACATTGATCTAATTCCTCTTTTTGCTCATGCTTCAAATCTTTTTCTTCAGATTTTTCTTCATAAGTATTCTTGAAATGACATTCGCTCAGATATCTTATAACATTCATTCTATAACATTCATCATCTTTATCTTTTTCAGGGTATTTCATTGATTTTGAAATGTTAAAAGAAACAATTTGATCATTAACGCACATTATTAATTCCCCTTTCTGCACATCTATCATTGCTCTTCCTGCATCATTGACGCACATTGTTAATTCCCCTTTTTGCACATCTATCATTGCTCTTCCTGTGGCTAGGAATCGTCTCCCCAAAATGATAGGTATCTCTTTATTTTCCTCCATATCTAGCACAATGAAATCAACAGAAAAGATAAATTGATCCACTTTCACTAGGATATCTTCTATAAATCCTTTAGGATAGGTTATTGAATGATCTGCTAACTGCAGAGTTATGGTAGTAGGTGTTATTTCTCCTAATCTCAATCTTTTAAATATTAATAATGACATAAGGTTAGTGCTTGCACCTAAGTCAAATAAAGCTTTCCCATAAAATTTGTCTCTTATTTCACATAGAATTGTAAAGCTACCAGGATCTTTACACTTTTCAGAATGTTTCTTTTGAATTATAATACTACACTCCTCACGAAGTGCAACAGTCTCATCATCTTCAAACTTTATTTTTTTGTTGAGAGTATCCTTCATAAATTTTATATAGCTTAGCATTTGTTCAAAGGCTTTAGCAAATGGAATATTGATTATAAGCTTCTTAAATATTTTCAAAAAATTTTAAAATTGCTTATCCAACTTTTGTTGTTTAAGTTTCTGAGGAAATGGAGGTGGTGGTTTTTCTAAATAAAATTTCGGTGGAAAAATAGGTCTTTCAGAATCATTCAGAGCGTCCTCTTTTGATTCTTCAAATTCTTCTCTCTCTACTTCAATCTCTTTTTAAACTGCCTACCAACTCTCTTCTGCTTCAAAGTTGTACTGATTTAACTTTCTTTTTATTCTTATCTTTTGGATTTGATTCAGTATTACTAGAAAGTGTTCCTTGTGATCTATTACTTAATGAACTTACAATTTGCGCTCCTTGACTTTGTAACTGATTACCCATTTGTAACACCACTTCTTCTATAGACAACTTCTTCTCCTTAAACTGCGTACTACTGTTGAAACTTGGAAGATAATTAGATCTATAATTATTATTCCCTTGGTTGTTCCAGTTTCCCAATGGGTTTACTTGGTTGTTCCCCCATTGATGATTATTACCCACCCGAATTGTTATTCCAGTTAAAGTTGGGATGGTTCTTCCAACCTGGGTTATAATAATTGGATTGTGGGTTATTTTGCTTATAATTTATGGCATGCAAAGTTTCTAATTAGGCTTGAGAATTTACCATTTGGCTTAATGAATTCTCTTTGATCTTGAAAATTTTTTGAGAAAAATTCCTTCCAAATTAGTCTAACTTCCTTGAAATTGCAGTAACTTGATTTGCTAACATAGTAAATGCATCTGTTTCATGAATGTTGGCTACTTTCTTTGACAGAAGGCCATTGAAAATTATTGGTAGCCATCTCTTCAATTAAAGCATAAGCGTCATGAAATAGTTTTGACATCAATGAACCACCAACATCGGTAGTCATTTCTTCAATTAAAGCATAAGCATCATGAAATGGTTTTGACATCAATGAACCACTAGCTAGCCATCTCTTCAATTAAAGCATAAGCGTCATGAAATGGTTTTAACATCAATGAACCACCAGCAGTGACATTAATAATAGATCTAAGAGAAAAAATTAATCAATTATAAAAGGTTTGAATTATTAACTAATCTGGTATAGTATGGTGTGGACACTTTCTTAAGAGTTCTTTAAATCGTTCTCATGCTTCATAAATAGATTCTCCTTCAAACTTATTAAAAGATGTAATATCATTTCTAAAATTCACAGTTTTTTTATGGTGGAAAATATTTAGCAAGGAACTTTTGTGCTAAATCACCCCAAGTTCTGATAGATCCAGGTGCTAACAAATTAAACAACATCTTAGTTTTATCCCTCAATGAGAAAGGAAAAAACCTAAGTCTTATGACATCATCTGAAACACCATCATATTTAAATGTAGCACATAATTCTAGAAAACTACTAAGATGTAAATTTGCATCTTCAGTTGGTGATCCCCCAAACTGATTATTTGATACCATTTAGATAATAGCAGGTTTAAGCTCAAATGAATTAGCCACTACAGTAGGTTTTTGAATACTACAATGAAGTTCATCTACAGTAGGGATGGAATAATCTCTTAAAGGTCTAAACTCTTGATAAATTTCAACATTTTAATTATTTTGGTTTGTCATTTCTGTAATTTTTTGGAATTTTTAAAAATTTTTAATTTTTTTGCTTTTTCTAATTTTTTTAATAGTTCTTTCTAATTCAGAATCGTAGGGCACTGGATCTTCAAAACCCGAACTACACATACACTAACATAAAATAAAATAGAACATACAAAATAAGATACAATATTTAAAGTTTAAATAAGACTTTCTAAAAATAGAAATTTATTTAGTTTTCTTCTCCGACAACGGAGCCAAAAACTTGATCCCTAGATACTTAATGCTTATGCACAGTATAGCAATAGTTCTGATACAATTTTTCAGTTATGTTTTCTTATTTTGCAACAAAACCAAAAACTTGATTCAGAAGAAAAATAAGAATTTAACTTTTTAATTTATATATATTTATATTGGGATACTACTCAAGTATATTATCGTTATCAAGTAATATAAGACTTTTTTATTAAGACCTGAATATCGAAACTACAGGGAAGATTATGCGAGATGAACTTCTTTGAAAGTTTTTCTATAAAAAAATAATTACTTAAACTAAAAAAATGATTTTTGCAGGAATTTAAAATTTAAATAATTTTGGTATTTTTAGTATTTTAACGAAACAGTAATAACTAAAAAGATAACTATTTTTTTTGTAGAAGAAAGGTATTTAATATGAAAATATCCTTCTTCTTATTATGAATCAGTAATAAGTATAGAAATTCTATTGTGGAAGTATGCAAATTGTGTTGTGCCAAATAAGAGGAATAATATTCTTTACCCTTACTTGATGCTATAAAGAACATTAGCTAATTTAAAGTTTGAATAGTTCTGAAGACCGGCTAGGCAGGAAAGATACTAGCTCTCACACTAGAGTTCCCTCGATTCCCTCCACCTGGGGGCTAACATTCTCATATCAGAACCTAAAATAGTAAACCAAGTTGAGGGCTTTAAATTGTCACTTTAAAGTCCTCTAACTCTACACCCATCACCGAATATTTCCTTATTTATTTGCACTCAATCATATGAATTACATTCTCATTCATACAACCTCATGTGATTCTTTCAAATTGTTGACCGAGACAATACCAGCTCGGTTCTTACATGTTCTCACAACAAATTTTAACATCTGGATTGGCCAAATAAAAAAGTAAATGAAGTGCATGGACGTAAATTATCACAACTTCTTCCAACATTAAAGATCAATAGTCTCCACAACTTCCATCCAAATCTTAACTACTTATCATTTTAATAAGTAAGATAAAGAAAACTACTCAGAATACATGGAGAAAATAAAAACACACTATAGTTTAAAAGAAGAAATCATTGTCAAAACAGCAACAAGTCTCAATTAAAATCAAAAGTAGTCTAAAAACAAAAATATAAAAACTTATCTCAAGTCCTCCACCAAACTGTTGAAGTTCCTTTGAATCCCTTCTCTTTTTCAATCACTCAAAACAAAATAACAAAAAGGATAAAGTAAATAAAAAGTGGTTCCTGAAAATCTCTCCGAACTAACTCCCCAAAGAAGAACTTTCAAAACTTGCCAATATTTTCAGGTCTCTTTTCTAAGTCCTCCCTTCTTTCTTTCATAGTATTTCAAGAGGTGGCTTGGGATCTCTTTAAAATGTGTCTTGATTCAATGTAGTTGCCTAAGAGACGCATCCTTTCATGATAATTTTTGTCCACGGTGGTTACAACCACCTATTAAGCCAATGGGTACCTCAAAAGCCTCTTTGAAATTCGTGAAAAATGATTTTACTTGTCTAGTAATTGCCACTGACACTTAAGCGTGGGGTCTCAGTTCTTAGGCGTAGCCTTCTCTTTTTAACCGGCGCTTAAACACCAAACTTTTGCCCCTACTAAAATATTACTTTGCCCTTCACTCCCGTAGTGCCTCCCATATTGGGTTTAGGGCCTCCCGTCCTCCCCCACAAAAAAATGAATGGTTCGCCCCTACCTTTAACCACATTTTTGTCGAAGACAACTTTAATTAGAAAAAACTAATCATATTATTATTAAATGTAAGTGACTCAACAGGCATCCACTAGATGTTTCTGCTTTGAGTTTATAATATTTCAGTGTATGATTATAGTACCTTACTTATTTTCCTCTTATGGGAAGCACCACAATGAATCGTTTGTAATGCAGCCTAATGATGAGAAATATGGGGTTGGGATGTGGAGGTAAGACTACTAATATTTTTTAGGTTTATTTAAAATAAAATACATTTCTGATAGTAACACTAATGGGGCTCTTGTTTCTCATGTCCCTCCTTCCCCCTCTTATTTTTTTGTTGTATGGNATGAAATTGGAAATAGAAATGATTGACACCTTGCAGCGCATGTGTTTGCTGAAGAGGGATTTTATAATAGTTATGCGAAACTCCTTGTATTCTATGAGCACCCAAAATTTTTTGAGTCAAATTTTTAGAAGTTGGATTGGACTTTTAATAAAATATAATGCATAGATTTCTTACAATTTTGTTAGAGGTCTATAACATATGTTTCCTATTTTCCCATAAGCGCAAGCCCTTATGCTTACTTATCTCCCTCAATAACGAGGAACTTTTAATTAAGGCCAATCATGAGTTGCCAAGTACCTAGCATACTATTGCAAAAAAATTTGACTTTAGGATAAAAAGAATATTGCCTTCAGAATAAAAAGGGTGGGGTGAACGTTGAATAACCCAATGATGCAAGCGTCTGGGGTGGGATTCTACGGATGCAGGGATTCAATTGACATAGCAACAATTGTGTCCCCGATCGGGACTGAACTGTTCCAAGCTTTGGGAGAGCCGACAGCCCTCCAAGCCAGCGAGCTGCAACCAATTGGAGTGGGGCCACTCTAGTTATATACAACTTATATATGTCTTGTTTAGGTTTTCAATTTTTGTGTGTTTGTATCAGGACAGTCGTCTGCATCTCACTTTTCCCTTCTAGAGTGTATCCAAAGGCCTGAATGNGTCTTGTTTAGGTTTTCAATTTTTGTGTGTTTGTATCAGGACAGTCGTCTGCATCTCACTTTTCCCTTCTAGGGTGTATCCAAAGGTTTGAATAGTGCTCTGGCTGTATTTCACTTCTGATGTGGTGATGATTATCCTTCCTCTACCCTTCCCAATCCTTCCCGCATCGCTCCCTCCCTCCTTCCGTTGCTGCCGCCGCCTAGAACAGCAGTTCTTTGCTATTTTCCAGCAGTTTGTTGCAGTCCAGGCGCTTGTCCTCGTTACTGTCACCACAGACAGCCATCCTTTTATTGTCCTGCAATCCACCACATCCCTCTTTCGTTGTTGCCATCATCCTCCCCTGCTACAACCGCCCCTAACCGTAACTCCCTACTACTTTCCCGCAGCCCAGCAACCTTTCCTTACTGCCACCGCCCATGACAGCCACCTTGCTGTTCCTTGAGTTCACTGTCACCCCCTTGCTGCCGCCCCACTTTCCAACCCGCCTTGCCAACACAGCTCCACTCAGGATCTACCGTGTTTCGCTTTGAGTGTCGTTTGTTACAAATTCAGATTTCTGTTTGTTTTGTTGTAATTTCCTATTTGAAGTTGGTAATAATATTTGTTTTCAATTATTATTTGATTAAACTATAAAAGCAGGTATCTGAAACAATAATATAAATTTTTATTTAATAAAATATCAATTTAATACATGTAATAAAATAATTGCTCACCTTAACCTTGTTTGCTCGTCTCCCTAACTCCCTATCTTCAATCTTATAGGTTCAAATATTCTTCAATCTTAACTGCTGTTATNCTGCCACCGCCCATGACAGCCACCTTGCTGTTCCTTGAGTTCACCGTCACCCCCTTGTTGCCGCCCCACTTTGCAACCCATCTTGCCAACACAGCTCCACCCAGGATTTACCCAATTTCGCTTTGTGTGTCATTTGTTACAAATTCAGATTTCCATTTGTTTTGTTGTAATTTCCTATTTGAAGTTGGTAATAATATTTGTTTTCAATTATTATTTGATTAAACTATAAAAGCAGGTATCTAAAACAATAATATAAATCTTTATTTAATAAAATATCTATTTAATACATATAATAAAATAATTACTCACCTTAATCTTGTTTGCTCGTCTCCCTAACTCTCTATCTTCAATCTTATAGGTTCAAATATTATTCAATCTTAACTGTTGTTACAAATTAATATTTCATTAAATATTAATTATAAATTAAATAAATCAAACTTTAACTTTAATTAACATATACCTTATCTTTCAAAGTGATTCACTCTTCGATCTCAAAACTGAATCTTCATTATTTCAATTATTTCCTGATTTCAAAGACAATATATATATGTAGATATATATATATATATATATATATATATATATATATATATATATATAT